>KK113644.1:279438-394433 GCA_000611955.2 Stegodyphus mimosarum | reverse complement strand
TGTGTGTTTTAAGTTCTTATGTTATTAAAATCTTATTTTAAATCTCAAGTTCGTTTTTTCGCGACTGAATTACGGAGAAGAAAATATAATATTATTATATGTTGAACATTCACCATTAGTATATGGTGAATGTCGACATTTACCGGTGTAAGTCAGAAATAAGAGTATTTGGAAAATATTTCGGATATATACCAAGCGACTATGTGAATGTTGGCATTCACCGGTGAAATTCGACATTCTCCAGATTTCGGTGTTTCACCGTAACATATACACATATAATATATAAATTAGCATATTATACAGATAGATAGATAAATGTATTATAAATAACACTTACAGTAAACAAAATGCAAGAAATGGACTTTTAAGACTAAAATCTGTTAATTACTAGTAATTAAATATTAATACAGAGACTATCTCTTCGGAAAACTTTTGTAATTGAACACTTTTTTTAAAACTGTTACGGAAAAAAAATTTAAACATATTAAAAAATTAAAGATTATCGCTGATTCCATGGAAAGGACTGACTTTTCAGGGTTATTAACCCTTCTTGATAAAATCACCAATAATTAAAGAGGTCTGATCGTGTTTTGTATTCCTCGTCCACTTAGGTGATATAATTTAGTAATATTTGAATTTAATTGATTCAAATTATTTTATTTTAAATATATTTCCAAGTAGACTAGAAAAATACTCCGACACGATTTGATTTTAAGAAAAATTACTGGATACGTTTTGTAAATGCAATAATAAATAAGTAATTTGCTTTCAAATCGCTCAGTTTCTTAACCAATGCGTAATTTTGATTTAAAAGGTAAATTAATCGCATTAGTACCACAACGAATATAGTACTGCTGAGAACAAGCAACCTGCGACAAAGAATATATTTATTGACTCTTACTAGTAGTAAATTCATAAATAAAGTTCATGATGAAGATTTCTTGCTTCAGAAAGTTTGAAACAATTCTGTTCAGAGATAGCTTAGTATTGTCGATGTAAAAGGAATTAGAGACGGAAGAATAAATCTCTTTGAAGAATTTTTCGGAAGAATGCTTGCCTTTGAAATAGTAATAGTTAATATATATGCATTAATTGTAACACTAAGAATGAAACTGTTTAAGTAATTCGTTTTATATTTGAAAAGCTTATTATCTGAAGAAAAGAAAGCAATTAAGAGACACAATGATTCAGAACTGTTTCATTCCAGGAACAATCAATGTAATGTAATTAGATAGATATTCTAATAAAGTTCAAATAATTTAATCACGCCATAAAAGGCTTTTCGTGATAATTTTTCATTTAACTGAGAGTATATGATCGGAGATCAAACGATAAAAGATATTTTATTCAGTAAAGGAATTTTAGACTGTACCTATTTTAAGCATTATTGTTCAGTTTAATTTTTTCTTTGACATCAAAAGAAAACATTTTCATCGAACTTACTTCCAGCAATATTTAATAAATTTAAATTATCATGTAATGTAGCCTCCTGATCATAAAAATAATGATTTTGATACATAGGATGTAGATAATCAGCAAAAAGCAGCAAAATCCGAATTGTTTTCTCGTTAAGGTTGTAAGGTTTATTATGCGTTTTCTAACAGTTATTTTAAGTTTTGTATCTTTCCTATCTTATTCTAATTTCAGCTTACAATTTCCTGCCAGAATGTGAATTCAGAAACGCAGAGAATGCAAATGAGAATGAGTACTATTTAAGTCGTGACCTAACCGGCTTCAAGAGAGAGAGCCTGATTTCCTGACTAGCGCGCGTTTGCCTTCTGGCCACATCTCTCTTAGCTGTTACTACGCTCGGCCATATCTAGGCCCTTGCTAGGCTTCGCCGATTCAATTAATACTTAGGGGCCAACTAGTTAGATTCTGATAGCTTCGGCTACATTTATTTAAGAACTTTCGTTAATTTTAGTTCAAATTATTAGTATTTATGTTCAAGCCCGAGTGGTGGCTTTATTGTAAAGTTCCAAGCCAGAACTGATTGTAAATACACTGGATAATAAAGGGTTTTAAACCCTTCTCAAGTCTCACCTGTTCTGTTCACATCTAAGCGATTATTCTCTTGTAAAGTGTTCGTGGGGTTCTAAGTAAGAACTTAAGATTTAAAGAGTTGAACCCTACAAGGTTAAAATGTTAAATTTATCTTAAAGCTCTGAAATCGTACAAAATGGTTTAAAACAGTTCTATTAACTAAAACAAGTATTTATCAGTTCAGTATTTTATTAATTTAAGTATTTTATTAACCGAGAACAAGTGTCTTTATATCTTTGGTAACTTCCAAACGTACATTACAAATGTGTATTTTAGCTTACTTTGCAAATTTCATTTCCCAATTATTACTTTCGATTTGAAGGTTCATTCCATTTGGCTCTGAATGAACTCAGAGAAACTTCTATCATTTCATTTCATAAACTTCTACTAAAGGAATAGGGCCTCTAAACCAACGGTTTTCAGTTTATTTTTCCTTTTTTAGCACCCTTTCAACATGTGTAATTGTGTCCTTCCGCATATTTTTTATTCAATTACTTCGCTAAGTAACTACCTTCCAAAGCATTTTCACTTCAGGTAACAAAACCTTGCATTACTTGTTCACTATTTTTGAACTCTGATAATTTCCTCTTAAAATATTCTTCAGATTTCTCGTATTGGCATGCTTAGATTCAAGACGTCTTTTAAGAAACGATGGTTTCATACTTTGATTTGATAACAGTTCACTGCAAACAACACATTTAGGTTGAGGGTCCATTTCATCTCCATTCCAGGTAAACCCAAATGGTAAATAAATTTCACTATATTTTCTATAAAGAATTTTTCTTTCGTTTCAATATTCTTAATACTAGTAGATTTTCCTGGATCTAGGTTTGTTTTGTTATTTTTTCAGAAATATTTAAATACACAATATATTACGAGTTTTTCAAAAATGAGTGACAATATTCCCAAATCGCGTAGAAAACTAAGAAATACAAAGCAATAAGAAGACGAATTACCTTCTATTAGAGACTGGAAATCGACGTAAAAAAATTATTCTAATTCAAAATAGATCAATATGAGACCGGAAATGGTGACGAATGAAGTGTAGACATGCTAAGAAACTGATCAACTCTAAAAGACTTAATGAGACACTATTCTCTTTATTTTTATTTCCTATTAAATTCAACATCCATTTCTATCACGCCATCTTTTATAACAAATTCTGTTATGTATGTATCTAAAAGACTCTTTGTGAAACTAAAACGAATTTTTTATCTAAAGTCTAGGAGCAGCTATTGACCTTGACCAAAGTTCAGATCGCATAAATTTACGAATGCTAGAGAAAAACACTTAAACGGAATGTTGGGATACTTAATTTTTGAATTTAATAGATAAAAATACTTTGTTTCTTTGCGTACCACCTATTTTTCTCTTGCATACGAAAGATTGAGAATGGCTGCTATAGAGAGTATTAGGTAATTATGCCTTTAGGACATTATGTGATAGTACATGAACATTAAATCAGTCACCTAGTAAAACCTTTGTTAGATACCGTATTATTAAACCTAATTTTCTTCTTTTTGCTTGATAATGTATTACTCAACGTCAGTATTTAAAGATATATTCTTTATCAAAACATCCAGGTGAAAGAAAGTAGAATATTCTGAAAAATCTATGCTGAAATTTGCCGTCGACTGTTTTAAAATGAAGAATTAACAGGAAAGCATTTAATTTTAGGTGTGTGTAAGATCAATATGTTCTATCCATTAGATACTTTCAGTTTGATTTTTTTCTAATTTGTCCTCAAATTATCTTAATGGAAATTGCACTCTAAGCTATCCTCGCGAATTCTACATTATCTTTGAAGAGAGAAAAGGAAGAAATGTTTGAATGAAGATGCTTCCTGTTAAGTATGTTGATTCATTATGTCCATACTTAAATAAAATTGTTCATTAACGGAGAGAGATTCATTATGCGCATGCTTAAATAAAAATGTTCGTTAACAAAGACAGACTCATTATGCGCATAATTAAATTAAAATATTTATTAGCGGAGACAGATAACTAGATAGGTTTAGCAACTCTGTAAAAGATTATAAAGTAAGAAATTTGTCAGGAAGTCTGAAGAATTCTTTAAACCTGGCGAAATGCAGTTAATGAATAAATGTTTACTGAGTGAAGTACAAAACGAGAGGGAAAGCATTCCTATCAACTGCCTGAAGTTACTCAAATCGTAAATTACATTATAAACAAGATCATGTTCTGATCTTGTGCGTAACTCATTATCTTCAATTTCCAAAAATTCGCAAACCTTTGGCAGCATAATTTAATTTCCATCAGTGGCATCCCGAAATACTCGTAACAGCGATAAAAAACAATGAGAAAAACAAGCAATGGTATCTGAATAATAATAAAAAATTAATATAGATAATTGTGATAAACCGTTTCAGCGCTCTATATATGTCTTTCTTTCAGAGCTACAAAAAATAAGTAGATTACTTCGACTCTTTTGAGAAATATATATATAATGATTACGTAAATTTTAAGCTTGTAAGGAATTTCAAACTTCCTACCATGCGCTGCTACTTGGAAAATTAGCGCATCGTTTCGACAAGTTTAAGATAACACGTTACACCTGTAATGCAGACACAGTTCGTTTCCAATTTTTCTCTTTCTCACATTCCTCCTAGTTAACATAAGTTTAACTTATGTACTACAAAAAGAAACAAAGCGTTCAGAATATAACTCGTACAACCTAGCGAAATTAATTAGCTACATAAATTATGATATAGACAAAACCGTAATATGTATAGCCATAATCCAAGGTATTCAAAATAGTAGGGAAAAAACATTAATTCCTTCCTATCAAATCCCACTTCTTTATTTGGAAAAGGATAAAGGAATGTGAGTCTTAAGTTATAACATATGGATCATTGCTACGCTAAATTTACATAATTGTTTTTTTCGCATATTCCAAAATCTCATTGAATGAAACTATTATAGGTATTAGTCGTCTAGCAAGAACTGTAATCTACACTATTGCGTTTCATGCAAATGTTTAAAAATTTCCAAATAAAACAAAATTAATGCATAGAGCTATTTAATATGTTACCATCGCTCGCAAATAAGTAATAGCTTGCTCTCTTGTTACGTTTTAGTGTTCAAAAGCATCGCCCATCTCATAAATGTTTCAAAACGGAAATTTATTTTCGTCAGTAAGAGTTTCGTTACAAGAAAGCTTTTTTAGTTAGTAAAGGACTACAGTTTTAGTTAAAAATTAAAAATTTTTTACTACAATGAAAGCAAATAACTATTAAGTAGCATAAAATGGATATTAATCAAGTTTAAAATTCAACCTGAAGTATAGCTAGTTAATAATAATGTTTATAATAAACAATTAAGAAAATAATATAGTGTAATAATGTATTTGAGGTTCTCTATAGCTTCTTGCGTTAACAAACGCAAATAAAAAGAATTTCACATGACAAAAATCGAATTTTAATCAAAGAAATACCGTCTAAAATCAATCACGAATGCTGAAGTATAGAAAATTAATAATAAATGCTTACTATAAATAGGCTTCAGTAATGAATATTTAAGTAAGGAATACAGTATCATAATATACCCGTATTTAAGGTGCTCTGTATTTGTTTAGTTTTAGATGAAAGGAATTTCACATGATGAAACCAAATTTTAATCGATGAAAACGCTGTTTAAGAGCCAGAAGAAATGCACAGGAAATGGAATCAACCGAAAAGCCAATTTAAATTATAGGATAATAAAAAATGAAAAGTATTTCAATCGGTGCTTATACACTGCTCGACATTGAAAATGCAACACCAAGAAGGAGTGGTCAGAAAGTGATGAAATTTGGAAAAAAGACAGAGACAGTAAGCAACAATAAGTGATCTTTATTTCAAAATGATAATCAGAATACAGTGCGAGATCGGCGTCTGCTCAGTAGGATGTAGGACCATCGCGGACAGCGATGCACGAAGAAACACGTCTAGACATAGAATCAATAAGAGTGCGGATGGTGTCCTGAGGGATGGCTCTCCATTCCCTTTCAACCATTTGCCACAGTTCATCTTCTGAACGAGGCAGGGGCAGAGTCTGCAAACGGCCCCCAATCACATCCCATACATGTTCAATTGGTGAGAGGTCAGGAGAGTACGGTGGCCAGGGAAGCATCTGTATACCTCGCAGAGCATGTTGGCAGATGGCACTGGGTGTTTTTTTTTCTGCTGAAAAATTGCATTAAGCAGCCCCTGAAGGTAGGGGATTGCCACCGGCCGCAGTACATTATCCAAGTATCGTTGGGCCGTCATAATGCTCTGAATACGAACTAGAGGTGACCTGGAATCGTAGGCAATAGCGCCCCAAACCATTATGCCACGTTGTCTCGCGGTGGGGCGTTCCACAGTTACTACCGAATTAGATCTGTCCACGTCGAAGCCAAAGCCACACACATATGCGGCGACTGTAACAGGATAAACAGAAGCGTGACACATCTGAGAACACAACGTTTCGCCATTCTGTCATACTCATCGCTCCAGTCTGGCACCATTCTAAACGTTGGCGTCTATGCTGTGGGGTCAATGGCAGTCTTCTTAACGGACGCTGTGAGTGCAGGCCGCGTTCAGCCAATCGACGGAAAATTGTTCTCGTCGACACGGAAACATCCAAGGTATCTTGCACACGCTGCAGATTCGCGGTACAAGTGACTTGCGGGACTGCCACAGCTTGTCGGCGGATGCGTGGATCCTGACGTCAGTGTTGACGTCACTCTGGCTGCACCTGCACCCCTCTTTCTCCCCACATTCCCTTGTTCCAACCATGTTCGCCATAGCCGATGCATTGTGCTCTCATCCATGTACGTATCAGCTGCGATTTGACGTAAGGACCAACCCGCCCTTCTCAGTCCGATCACCATTCCCCTCGTAAAATCGTCTATCTGCTGTAAGTGCCTTCGTTGACGGCGGCCTGCCTTTCTCTCCTATTACACGTATCCTCCAACTTAAAGGGGACAAAAACCAACTTTCTTCGATAATTCGTCTGGCAGAAATAACGACACGAATATTGCCCATTCTGCGCGTTCCTTCCCTTATATCTTACTTCACGTGCGTCGGAGAGCTGCGCATTTCACATTTTTCGCATAACTCAATGACGTGCGTCTACTCTAAAATTTGCATAAATTTCTGACCACTCCTTCTTGATGTTGCATTTTCAGTATCGAGCAGTGTATAATAAAATATGTTAGCAAGGACGAAAATTAATTCCATTTTCTAAATTATATTTTTTAGGTAAATGCATATTTGGTTACGAAGAGCACTCTTCAATTACACCCAACGCAATGTTTATCAGCATATTTAATGTATTTGAAAAAAATTCCAAAGACATGAAATGAAATATTTAAGCAATAAGTAAAATGTGTAAAAATGGAAATCTCTGCAAAGGAGAATACCTCATATTTTATAAACATTTGGTTATAATCTAGACCATTGGATAAAGTTTATTTTTCCTCTAAAAAGGAGAAACTACTACTAGAAGATGAAGATAAGTAACTATAAAATGATATTTTTACACAAAACAGTTTTATTCGACTCCGTTTCTACCCTATACTGACTTCTGAAGTACAATAGTTGATAAGAGCTCTTTAATATTCGTTGCTCGAGTCTCAAACCAAACAAAACCAAAAAACGTAAGGATTGTCTTCCTGAAGAAGCGTGGCTTCGTAGGAGTTATTTTAAGAAAACTTCCTGTTACATTTGTAGGTAAGCATGAAATTCTTCTCAGTCAAACCACTCGTAGCAACCCGAAACCGAGACGAGCTAACAGTATTCAGCCAAGCCACTTTATCCATTCATTTACTAGTGGGTCTTTAGGAGCACGTAAATTGCTCAGTTAAAATTTATATGTAAATTTAATTTGAAAAATTTTTAAACTTGCTCTATAAGGTATCTCTCCCGTCTCATTCGAACGCCGTCGTGGTGTAGTGGTCCGCACACTCGACACGTAACCGAGAGGTACATGGTTCGATTCCCAGCAAGGGCATTGTTCATTTTTTATCTCGCCTGCTTCAAAATAACCTAATGTCTCTACACTAGCGCCCGAACTAAAAGGTGGTGGTGGATGATTTTCCACCACCGCGATTTGGGGGATCGGGGCACCAAAACCCCAGTCGCCCTTTAAAAGGGGGAGTGTATAAGGTATTTCTCCAGCATTCTTCGCATGTCTTTTTGGTATGGTAGTCAGCACGCTCGACGCGTAACCGAGAGGCCCGGAGTTCGATTCCCGGCGAAGGCGTTGCTCATTTTCATCACACCTGCTTCCGAAATAACCTACTGTCTCTTACAACTCTACGTCCAGTAGCAATTCTTCATGTTGTGTGGTTCATAAATGTCTTTGTAGAGTAACAAATGTAATGACCATCGAATAGTCGAAAGACTCAGATTTCTACTTGAAGATTATAAATGAAATTTATTATAGTTTCCATGAATTAAATACTAGGAATTGCATCAGTTATAAATGTTATTCAACATTGCAACTGAAGTATAATATATTAAAAAGTACGTAATCAAAACATTTAGGGAGTATCTAATAACAGGGCCTCTAAAAACTAGTAAATAAATGCAAAATACTTATGAAATGAAAACAGTTTTCAGGCAGCACAAAGTATAAGTGCTTTGTTAATTAATACGATAGATTGATGACTTAACATATGAACTTAAAAAATTGCAAAAAGGGAAGTAAATATTGCGTCATGGAATATTTTGCATATTATTATTAATATGCAGAAGCAAAACATATAAAAACGGATTTTGAGCATTAAAGATTAGTTATTCTCAACTAGATTCCAACCTGCACCTGTTGATAATGACTATTAAATTTCAATCAATTTATTTATTAATCAATGTGGACAATATAACAAAGAATAGCTTAGTTTCTTCGTTTAGAAGAAACTGATTAACATTTTCTTTTCAGAAAGAGCTGAATTTCTATCATCAGAATACTTTGCATATATTAGCCTTAAATGCATATAAATTTTCAGTTTATTGGCATTTTTAATGTGCTTTGTAAAGCATACAAGAAAGCGTTTGAAAGGTCAACGAAAATGCTGTTAAAAGTATCTTTATTCATGTCATCGGCTTAGCATCTTATCACCCAAATCTGCGTACTTAATAAGCACTGAATATTTATGAGATACTGTTAATCTCTCGTGCAAACTGTTAAGTAAAAAACTAAAATTTAAGCTTAAAATTTTATTACACAGTTTTATCCTTTTAATTTCGAAACTTTATGGCCTTATATTACTTAATAAAAATAAAGTAAAATATCTGTTCTGAATAAAACTTCGACCAATGCTTTGTTAACTTCTTAGAAATCTTCTCCGTTATCTTAATAATTATCCAAATGTTTATAAGAATATTTTATTTCTTTTACATTCTAATCATGACGACCCAATCATTAAACGCTTATAATGAAATGAAATTTTTAGTTTTATTTGGGAAGCTTAAACTGCTCATTAAAATATCTTAATCAAAAAAGTTTATATTTCTAACGGAACTTAAAGGGGAAGAAACAATTCCTGGATCATTTCAGCATTTAAATTAACCTTGTAACCTTAACTAACTATCTCTAACTAACTAATTGAGATTAAGCACTCGCTTAATCATAATTTTTTAGACTACTTGTCATGTTCACAACTTAAAGGTATTCCGTCTAAACTTCAATAACACGAACAAGATGTGAAAGTGAACTAAAAGTTTTATTTGGCTACTCCTTATCGTTTACAACATAAAATTAACACAGAATACCCAGTCCTACTTCCAGGGACTAAAATCTAAAATATCTTAATCAGTGCATAAATAATAATAATAAGGTATTTCCCCCTCCTTAATCGCATGCCTTCGTGGTGTAGTGGTCAGCACGCTCAGCACGTATTCGAGAGGTCCGTGGTTCGAGTCCCAGTGAGGACATTGCTAATTTTTCATGTCTTCTGTTCCAAAGTAATTTAATGTACACTGCGCAAAAAAAAGGGGGGGACAGTTTTATATCTCCCGTTCTACTGGGCCGTTAGACGAAATTCAAATTGCGTTTTCCCTGTCTCGAAGACGCGACTTGAGATATGTATTAGATTTATATACAGCATTGCTCTAATATAGGTATTTTGGTTTATGTGCATTTTGACACAAAATCGGACTTTTTCTGATATTGCAAGCCAATGTTTATCCATATTTCGATTCTACGACCCAATTATGCCAAACTGCCAAGTTCTGTAAAAATCGCGAGAGTAGTTTTTAAAACATTAGCTCTCAAAATTTTAGCTCCTCAATGTTAATTCAATCTACTATGTATTTATTAATATCTCTTTTTTTATTACACTTACTTGATTCCTTCTTTTCGCAGTTCGAAATTTAGGTTCACTCCTAACAAAATTCACCCATTTTTTGCGATTTATTTCTAAAATTTGTATTTTTAATTAATTTTTATAAATGTTTTGAAAAAAATTTTGAATAACCTGAAAAAGGTTTACAGTCAACCTGAAGTAGATGTATTTCTAAGTATACCTACAAAAAATTAGAACATTTTACTCAAAATTTTCGAAGATACACGTGAATTTATATATTGGCACGTTTTGAAATTTGGCATATTTGTTGAAAGAGATAATAACATCTAATGGGGTTTACTCACTTTGCTAAAATTATTTGAAAGAAGAACGATGAGACTTTTTTTCCTCTCATGGCACAATGTAAAAAGGTAGGAACGATGTGACTTTTTTTCCACTCCATTACAAGGGAAGGGATAGGAAAATAGGTTGAATGAATTATTCTTGGCGCAAACTGCAAAAATTCATCAAATTATTTTTGAATTTCTCCGTAAATTCGGCACCAAATTTTACAAAATTTAATATTTAGGTATAATGTGAGTCGTAGAATCGAAATATGGAAAAAATTGGTATGTTATTTCAGAAGAAGACCCATTTTGTGTCAAAATGTTATAATAACGCTATATATAAATCTAATATATATATTCTACGTCGCGCTTTCGAGACGTGAAGAACGCAATTTAAATTTCGTGAATCGGCCCAGTAAAATGAGAAATATAGAACAGTCTTTTTTTTTTTTTTTTTTTTGCTCAATGCACCTACAGTGGCGCTTGAACTAAAAAAAGGTGGTGGATGACCATTCTCAACCACCAGGATTTGGCGACTGGGCCCCCTAATCCCTAGTCGCCTTTTAAAAGGGGGTGTATGTGAAGTATTTCTCCCGCCTTCTTAACATGCCTTCGTGGTCTAGTGGTCAGCACTCACGGCGCGTATTCGAGAGGTCTATGGTTCAAGTCCCGGCGAGGGCATTGCACAATTTTCACATCTTCTGCTTCCAACAAAAATCCTAATGACTCTACAAGCGGCGCCCGAACTAAAAAAGGTGGTGGATGATGATTCTCCACCACCGGGAGTTGTCTATTGTGTTCCTTAATCCCCAGTCTCCCTTTAAAAGAGGGAGTGTGTAAGGTATTTCTTCCGCCTTTTTCGCATGCTTTCGGGTGTAATGGTCAAGCACACTCGGGGCGTATTCGAGATGTCCGTGGTTCGAGGCCCGGCGAGGGCATTGCTCATTTTTTTATCTCTCCTGCTTCAAAAATACCTAATGTCTCTACACAATATGCAAAGTAATTTTTAACTAAAAACTCACCTCAACACTAAGGATTCTAATACTACGCTCTAACGGCTATTAAATCATTCGTCAGTCTTTAGTAAGTAAGTACCGCAGCATTATACCTAAATTACAACATTTCTTTTACAACAATTTAATTCAAAATTCTAACTAATTTGCCTTCTACTGCAGGCCGAAGAAAATAAATAGGAGGTACTGAAAAGAATTAATTTAAAATGATACGTTAACTGAAATGAATCATAGTATGAAATTTTCTTCTTCAAAGACTATTTTGTTTAAAAGTAAATGAATGTGATTCCTCTGACATTAAACCCTTTAAATTTCTAATTTCCTGCTGTCGTACTTCATTCAAATGTCTAATTTTCTGGAAGATCGCGCGAATGTGTTGCATTGTTTCATAATTTTTTTCGAATGTTCGCTATCTGCGCTATAAAACAAAACGGACAGAACCAGTAGGGATTTTGGGTTACAGACTGTGTTGCAATTATATTCAAAGAAAATAGCACATTGGATGCATAGTAATGGATAGTTTCTGTAAGTATTGAATGTTATACTTAATAATTTCTTTATAATGTACTCACGCATGGTTGTACAGCAGTAACCAATAACTGCTTTTCAGAACATAAAGCTGCTCACAAGGCCGTTTCATAGCCCCATACCAGTAGGATAATTCCTTCCTTATTCCATTAGTTGTACATGTAGAATCTCACCTTCTCAGGAAGCATAAACTGAAACGAGGCCCAAGCTTTAAGCGACTTATCGCTATATTTAGACTACCGCAGACAGCGAAGGTAAGAAGAGTGTGAAAGCCCCTGTTATTAACACTCAGTAATTTAAAAGAAGGCAATTCTTGTGCTTACCCAATCAATAGCCAGCATTATTGGCGTAAATCCAAAAGTATTGAATTCAAATTAAAACTAAGTGAAGTTGAAAGCTAGCCAAAAGCTACACATAAGTTGGCTCAAACCTATGCTGACGGACAAGCACTACTGGTAGAATAACGAAACTCTGTGAACAAACAGACTGTAAACGAAGAGTTCAGCTGGTGACGTTGCCTTCAGCAGGCGGAACACGTTCTAATTAAACATTCTGAAACCTTCCTTTAAATTCTTTCCCCTTTTTACCTCATTTGCATATGCGGGAAATAAAAATAAATATTATGGCGAGGAAATGACAGTAAAAGCTTCTTAACATAAAATAACTGGATAGATAAAAATATATAAATTGTTAAAAACATATAGCATATTTTCTTACTAGTTTCTTGTTTGTTGTACTTAGAAGAAAGTTCAGTAGACAATTTTTTTCTGGTCATTTTGATGGTCGGCTGGTTGGTATGTCTTGGAGTGGAAATTTGTGAGTACATTTAGCATGTACTCACAAATTTCCACTCCAAGACAAGACTCACAGATTTCCACTCCAAGACTAAGGGAATCAAGAGGTCCATCCTGGATTTCTCTGTGTTTTGATTTTTTTAACAAAACAAAGTCTTGAAGCATCCTATGTCAAGAAAATCGTACAAGATTTTTAGTAGCACTTTTTTTCTCTTTCTCTGGTATTTGGATAACGGCACAGCTGAGAATCACTGCTATCCACGCCTTCCCCTCATACTCTTATTTCGTTCCAACACAGCACTGTGTTTTGATGTCAAATTGTCCCATGAAAATTTTCCTCGAAAGTCGTTTACTTTTTTCCTTTAAATAATCTTTAGAACCCTGAATAAAGCTATTATAAAAACTGTTAAATAAATAGCTGTTGTTTCTCCGATGCGTAGAACAGCGTCAATACTTTAGTTTGATTGGTTTAGCAGTTTAGAAAATGCATCTGCAAGAATCTGTATGTTTTAGCTACGTTTTTTGATATTTTAAAGCATGAGATGAAAGTTCTCGTTTTCAACATTCGTGAAAACAGGTGATAGTTTGTCTCCAAATCGTGATTTTTTTTTCTTAATTTCACTACTTTTGGTTCTTATTGAATCACTGACGATTGGGAAAGTTTCTGAAATATAAATTAATTGTAGAAATAACAGAGCAGAAAAAAATAACTTAAAAATTATTACTAAAATGTTTATTAAAAATAGTTTTCCAAGGGCATGTTTACGAAAAATAATAAATTAACAGTATCAGTAGGAGAATGTGAGTATCTCCTTGTAGAGACATTAGGTTCCTTCGAAGCAAGAGACATGAAAAGTGAGCAGTCCCTTCGCCGGGACTCTAATCTCTGAATACGCGCCGAGTGTGCTAACCATTACATCACGAAGGCATAGCATACTAAGAAGGCGGGAGAAATACCTTATTCCGCCTTTTAAAAAGCGACTGGATGTTAGGGGATCCAATCGTCAAATCCTGGTGGTGAAAAATCATCATCCACCACCTTTCATAGTTCGGACGCAACTGCAGAGTCATTAGGATTTTTGGGGAAGCAAGAGACATGAAAAATGAGCAGTGTCCTCGCTGGTACTCAAACCACGAACCTCTCGAATACGCGCCGAGTGTGCTACCGTTACACCACGAAGCCATACAGAAAAGAGGAAGAAAGTACCTTACATACTCTCCCTTTTAAAGAGCGACTGGGAATCAGGGCACCCTTTCGCCCGAACTAAAAAAGGTGATGGAGAATCATCATCCACCACCTTTTTTTAGTTCGGGCGCCACAGTAGACATTAGGTTATTTCAAAGCAGGAGACATAAAAATGAACAATGCCCTCGCCGGGACTCGAACCTTGGACCTTTCGAATACGCGCTGAGTGTGCTGACCATTACACCACGAAGGCAAGCTAAGAAGGCAGGAGAAATACCTTATAACCTTAAAACCACTGATGCAAAATAATGTACGTTTAAAAACAACTAATATATTTCCATTTATGTTAAACACTCAAAACTTCTTTTATTAAATCGAGCAGTTTTAATTCTCATTTTTAGATGTAGAAACGTTATTTTAGAATTTAACTTTACGCCAATTTTTATTTATTACACATAATTTATGATTTATGCATGAAGGAATAAAAAAGTATTTGTATGAGTCATTTTTTCGTAAAAAGTTCTATTACACTTCAGTAATTCTTTAAACTATAAACTATTTTTTAATTTTTCATTCTTTTCTGTTTCCTTCGGATTTAATTTCTGGAAGATGTTTTCAGGTGCTATATTTCTATGACTGAAAAACTTTTTATTCTGTTCGAGCTGCCTCAAAACTACAATTATTTACTTCAAAACTTAAAACAATTAAAGAGAAAAAATATGTTTCGTAAACTTACAACAATTTTCAAAACTGAAGCTTCACGGTGAATTTCTTGAGAGAGAAATCTGAAAGAGTCTGAACCTTCCCTGAGAACTCTGAAATAAAAATCTTCAATTGGAATTGTTGAACCTTTATGACGTTTCGGAAAAATAACGCTAATGCAGATTTTATGTTACATGTTAATTCAGATTTTATTGTGTTCAAATAAGAAGTATTTTGTAGTTTTTTATAATTTAAATTATAAGGAAGATTTTCGGTGAGATTCATCGTGTTTGCTTTCTTTTCAGCCGCCTTTTTTTTTAAAGAAATGCCTCTAAGATGAAATACATTAATTTATATTTTCTGCGTGTATGCAATGTATGGTTTAAACATACTATAGTACAATAGGTAGTTTCAAAAATAAATATAAAATAGGGACAATTATGTTCAATTCTTGGTATTCTTAAATTAAAGTAGTTTGATTTGACGAAATTATTTTGAAAAAATCATTAGAATGCGGACAGCATATGGTTATTTGTAAAGAGGCTTTCTTTGTCATAAAATAATAATCTTTCATTTTCATACGCGTAATCTACGCGCATTCTTTCCTGTTTTTGAGTTATTCAGATTTCAAAGATTTCCGAAAATGAATTTTAAACAAATCCAGTGGGAACTAATGTAGTTAAAGATAATACTTGCCTGAAATACATTTCTCTTAGAGAAACTGTACATGAAAAATGTAGACTGTAAAACTGTAGAGTCATTAGGAATATTTTGAAGCAGGAGATTGAACAATGAGCAATGGACTCGAACTTCGGACCTCTCGAATACGCGTCGAGTGTGCTAACCAATACATCACGAAAGCATGCTAGGAAGGCGGGAGAAATACCTTATATACACCCCCTTTCAAAGAGCGTCTGGGGATTAGGGGACACAATCGCCAAATCCTGATGGTAAGGAATTATCATCCACCACCTTTTTCAGTTCGAACGCCATTGTGGAGTTGTTAGGAATTTTTTGTAGCTGGAGATGTGAAAATATGAGCAATGCCCTCCCCGGGACTCGATCCTCGGACATCTCGAATACGCGCCGATTGTGCTGACCATTACACCATGAGAGCCCGCTAAAAAGGCGGAAGATACCTTATAAAACTATCTCTGAGCATATCATATATACATTTACAGATAGTGTAGTTGGTGTTGCTAATGCTCACTTGTCTGATCTATACTCAGCACAAGCCCACGAAATTCCTCGTGGCAAGGAACGTGAGTTTACGTCTGTCGTTGGCAACAGCCTTGAGCATCTTACAAGTGACAGTGGTAATTGGCTCAATTCCGGCTCCAATTTTGACGGAGAATACACCTGTGGGGACGGGTCCGAGAATCTCCCACCCCTCTTTCTCTGCCAACAACCTCTCGAGAGAACTTTCGGCTCGCAGCTTATTTAGAGTGCCCTCATGCCTCACGGATACTATACATCTACAAACATTCATGCCTTCTCCGGGATTCGAACCCGGGCCCTTCGGCACGGCAGTCAGCGACGTTAACCACTATACCCGTTGGGCGGCACAAATAGTGTAAAAGGCGTTTATATAATAAATGTTGACTTTAGCTGAGGGTAAATATTTCCGATTTGAATAAAATAAAGGCTACTCTTGAAGATTAGGAGCAAATATTAAGAAGATTATGTTTTTCACACAAGCCTTACTGATTAATTTTATTCATTCAAGTCTTATTGATTAATTTCAAGCTAATTTTGACGTGTGTCTGTTTAAAACACCCAAAGTATGGGATTATTCTGTCGGAAAGACTGCGTCATCGCTACAGTCTAATCTTGCTATATCTTGTTTTCTCCATTAACTTTAAAGGGATATCAAAAGTAAATAATACGAATTCTTATGAATTATTCAAATTCTTATAAATTCTTGTGAAAGCTTTACAAAGTTAACTACTTAGAAATTCGTCCTTAGTTTCAAGTTTGAATTAATAATGCTGTTATAAATTGACTCGGTTCATTTACACGGTAGTTATCTTTAAAACCCTTTGCGGTTCTAGATTGTTAGCCCGAAAACATTAAATTGTCAGGCACTGTATTGCTCGTACTCGTAATAAACAGAAACTGCATTTAAACTGTAAATTATTATTTATTTTGTTATATTACTTTTAAATTTAACATTTTTACTTTACTCATGGCTGCCATGATCGTACAAACACATTACTAACCTTTGCTAGAGTAATCATATCAACACTAACTAATACACTGCAGAAAGGTGAAAGGAGTGACATACATTGAAAGCAAAATATTGGTAAGATAAATGTGTATCAAACAAGTATAGTTATCAAAACCATATCGATAATACAACAAGTGTAGCATTTCACATTTTTGCGTTGCGTTACCATATATATATAACCCGTTCAATATCATTTTAATTTTTAAAATTGGGTCCAGTGTTCTAAATTACGAGTAAAACAAACAAGTTTAGGTAAATTTAAGCTTAACATTTATTAGGAATTAAACAATAATTTTTACAGCATTTTGATACATTCTAGAGGTGGCGTGACAGGTGAGTTTTAGGTGTGTTACAGAGAAACTGGTTTTATAAAGAACGTACCTTTTCTATACAAATTCATCTAAAGAACGTGGGGGCCGCAAAAATTTACTTGATACAAAGCTGCTCCATTTCGGGTTTACAATAAGGAACTAAAGTCTATGCCTTGAAACCATGGATTTATATCTATAGAGAGAAAAAAAGATACATTTTAGTGGATACTATAGGAAGGAAAAGGTAGGTCTTCCGCCCTTTCAATCTTTAGGCTCGGTCCTCCACACGCTGCCGACCCCTCAGTTCTTTCCTCTCCAAAAAATTCTGCAGCCATTTTTTTCAGTCAGGTAAAAGCTCGAAGTCTTGCTTCTCGCCTGTCTTCTGATTCTGCTGCAGGTTTGTTTTCGTGTCCCAGACATCATATTTTTCAAGTCATAAACGTTCTTAAGAACACCACCAGTCGTGGGAAACAATAGCAAAACGCCATTACGTTGCTAATTTCACAAGAACTAAGCCCTCGTATTTCTGTTTCAAAGGCATGTTTTTGTTAAATGTTCGAGAGAACAATTGTGCAGATTTAAGACAAAATTAACCTTTAATTGCTGTCATTAGAAATCTGTTATATAGAAAACTTCTGGCATTTTATTTTCTGCGGTGATAGATAAATCCTTGTCGTTGTTAAATATAAAGTAAAATAATTCTGAATAAGAAAACCATATTTAACGAAAAAATGGCCTCTTATTTCCATCTTCATCAAAAAGTTGTATCGAAGAAAACGTTCTCAATCCTTTATGCCTTTTTGTACAACTGTTTAACCAACTATTCTGCATGGAAATTCTCAAGCAGCTCATTTGCGTTGCGAATTTCTCTTTTTCAAACTTCATATTATTACTTAATCAGTTATTATCACCATTTTATTACACTATCAGGACCATCTGCTTCTGCTAAATTCGGCAACGCCTCAGCTCATCTTGCCTGTAGTCTGACGCCATTTGGAGAATTTTAAGTATTTAGAGCGCACACTTGACGCTGTGTTACTTTTCGGATCAGTCCTTGAGTGAGAAGGGATTGAAATAGACAACAAAGAAATGACAAATGGAGGGCTTTATAATAAATCATAGTAGATCAGAATCAGAACTCTGTCTGAAAAAGAGATACGTAGTTCTTAAATACACATACACTGGCTCGCTGCGTAAAGGCATGTTAATTCCTAAGTAAATTCACGAAATCCCCAGTAAATGTTACTTAGATTCTTAAATCTGCAATACATAACATACATAAGCGTACATAAATTACATGTAAAATAAAATGCTATCGGAAGTATGACACAAATGTAATTTCAGATTTAAGTTCTCTAAGCGAAACACCTTTAGCCAGTAGCCAGCAACAGCACCGCTGAATGACAGAGGGCTGTTGTCCTAGGAAGGACAACAGCCTTCTGTCATTCTTCTTGTAGAGCAGTTTCCAGCTCAATAAGAGTGGCTGGAGGTGGGGAACGTGAAGATACAGCACGGCCGAGAGCATCCCAAAGATTTTTAATGGGATTAAGGTCGGGCGAATTTGCTGGTCACGCCATACGCGCAATCCCTTCACTCTCCTGGCAGTCATCGACGATGTCAGCTCTATGGGGACGTGCGTTATCGTCCATTAAAACAAAAGTAGGGCCAGGTTCTAGGACTTCATCTTGATACCGGACAGCCTTCAAAGAACCCCGTTTAAAGATGTGCAGGTCTGTGCGGTATCCTAACGAAATCCCTGCCCACACCATAATGCTTCCGCCTCGGAATGCGTGATGTTCGGTGATGTTTTGGGACTGATTGCGTGTTCGTTGCTCATGCCATATCCTTATACGCCTGTCATGTGGCTCCAGAACAAGTCTTGACTCATCACTAAACATGACACTGCTCCAGTCAGACACATTCCAATTGACATGTTCCCGGCACCACTGTAATCGTGCCCCTCTTGATTGGACAGATTGAGAAACACAAACTCGAGGTACCCGGGCGTACAGTAGCTGCAGATATCGCCTTACCAATGGACGCTGTAACCATAGATGTCACGCGTGTCATAGGAAGTCATAGAAACACGTATGTATTGAAAACAAATTGTACGAAAGTTTTAAAGACCTTCTTTCATCACTTACAATCAACTTCTGTAACCCTTCATAAAGCTAGCTTCTTATAAGACTGCCTTTTTGCATATTTCTTGACATGAAAGCGCGATTGGCTGTGACCTAACATATTTGCATACTTCCATCTACCTCTGCAACGAATGGCATCCTCTTCAATTCTGATTGGCTTCCGGAAATTAGCATTTTCCTCTCCGTGCTTAACTTTTGGAAGTGAGTGTATACGTTTCACTGTCAGCTCTATGCGTGAGATGATAGTGAACCAATTGCTCTTACAGAGTCTTTCATGAAAACAACCTTTTGAAATACAGAAGGCTTTTGTATGATTTACGTGTGATTATAAAAATAATCATTTAGACTCATGTCACTGTTTTATGAACATAATGTCTTAACAAGTCGCGAAGGACAATGAAACTGAACACGGTCTTTAAACTTAGCGTTTATTTTATTTGCAAAGCATATGAATATTTTGCTCTTTTTATTGAGTTAAAACCATTTTAGGATAGAAAGTTCCAATTTTTGCGATACAGGAACGAAGACATTTTTGTTTCATGGAGGATTTCAACATGGATGAACAGCTCCATGTTGAAATTCTCATTTATGTAACTATGTGTAACATAATATTTATAACTGTCAGTCTACTTTACAGTCAGTTGTAGTAACTGAAATAAGATAAGTTATTACGTAAGCAATAAAATATGTGCATTTTTAGTAATTAAGTTCAAAGTATTAAATAAATTTATTTCAGGTAACTAATTTGCTTGGAGTATTCCACGAAAAATTACTTGTCAAATTTAGTTATTGTGTAAACATTTATACAATAAGTGTAATTAATAAAGTGTTTTTCCTAAGCCATATATCATATCAAGAGACTACAGGATTTCAGTCTAGCTTTCCTTATTTTTGCATTATTATCTAAGCCTTATCGTTGTAACACCAAAGATTAAAAAAACTCTTCCTATCGATTGACAACTGCTTAAGGTCAGTGAACATTGACATTTGGACAACTGGTTCGACTTCTGGCTATCAAAATGGTTATATGGAATTCTCCATGTGCAGTATGCATACAAGGCAGTGTTACGTAGAAATTTTTTCGCGGTGGTATCTTTCCTAAGGCAGACACAGAGCGTTTTCGTAATCAGTTTGCACAAACATTTATTGGGACTATACCTGTAGGACCAATGGGTGAAATTCTGGTTTCTCGCCCGTTTCTACCTGTACCTGGTATGACTGCAGTCTCCTTCAACGGAGCTTAATTTAACCTTCTGCGAAAGTGCAAGCACAAGTACAAAAAGCACAAGTACAAGGACAGAAAAGTATTATGATGCTTTTCTATGATATTTTTTTGGTTGCAAAGTGGACCCACTGATGTATGGATGCACGTGTCTGTGATTGTTAATAGGTGCAGATTTTTTTAATTGATTATATGGGCTAACCATATTGCTCACAGATGTCCTTTTCTAAGGCAGTAACAACTTAAAATGTGTATTATTTCTCATTAGTTATTTTTTGTGTGCTATGACTTCTACTGTAAGTGGTTTGCAGAGCAGGTTTTGAGCAACTAGGCAATAGTGGCGCAGATAATCCTTTTCCCCAGATATTTGGCACATAGTAACCCTTTAGGTTATGCACCAGAAAATCTACCATCCTTTAGCACGAACTTGGCTTAGTCTCTGATTTTTCTCCCTTAGCTCATATGGCCTTGGATCCAGTTGAAGCCCAGTTTCAGTTTCTAGTTTTTCTGCAGTTGGTCGTTCATTTTCTATGAAAGGTTCCTGAGATCTCAAATTGCGTGGATTACCGACAGACTGCCTGAACAGATTTTGAGCTTAAATATAGTTTAAGAGACAGAAAAGCCAATAACATTAGACATCTGTGCACAAGAGTGGCAATGAAACGCAATTTCACTACCTAACAGGGGTTCTCTTCTTAATCTTCTTATAAAGCTTATAAGCTAGAAAGCGTGTGGTTTTCATATATGCTACACTATGAATTATTGTTGTGCAGACGTTTGGGGAATATGTAAAATTATATTCCTAAACCACAGAGATCTGTACCTAATGACGAATTACGTGTAGCTGCTTATCGACCATCAACATCGCATAAATAAGCAATGGAATTTAAGCTTGATAAGCTGGCTGATAGTTTAAGACACCTGGTGTCCTTGGACTCTAAGCATGGCTGCATGAAAGAAATTTTCTGAAGATGACCGCTGAAGTCAACAATCGTATTCTTTTGAAAGATCTTTGCAAATGAAGTTATTTAGTAATTTTAATCATTCCGTTTTCCTGTCGACAAGCTTTGATGTGTGACAAATGCATGAAATTGGAAATTTCAATATAGATTCGCTGTTGCATATTTACTCGAACTTATTTGCTGCATCAGATGCTTTAGCTTTTTGTGAAATATCTTAAGAACTGGTAAAAAGAAGTTCCTCATTAAGACTCGCTTAGTTAAATCATGCGAATTTATCGCCGACATTTCAGATTAAAATATATAACATCGCAGTTACTCGAGGAAGCACCTTTTTTTTCACTGAATTTATCGCATCAAAGAGGGGAAAATTACCCAGTGTTTGAAGGAAGTGTTAAAAGAACTTAAAGCGTATACGTATATATAACTAATAGTGTAACTGATTGTTTAAGAATGACAAAGCAATTAAGGATTATTTGCCTGAAGAAGTCTTTGTGGAAGGCTTCCTAACAGAAAAGTCTCTTGCATATTCGTTACACATGAGAAAACGCACACGTGCAGAAAGCCCGTTTGCCTCAGTCTGAATCTGAATCGAATTGCCGACATTCAGCTGTCTTAATCACTTGATCCCTACTGGAGCTTAATATTGCAATATTATATATTACAAGACTGATGATAATCAATTATATTTTATTTCCACAAAGCACATTGCTACCCGTCCCTCTCTTACAAAACTTTCTACCATGAATTAAAAAAGTTTCTAAATGTTACTGAAGATAAGCTAAGATAAAAAAATAAGAATAGATAAATAAGCGAGGTAATACGGTACTACGAATGAGAGCATGTAAAACGTGCAGTTAATGCACAATTGGCATAAACTTTTTCTTGTCATTATACGAATATTTCTTTAAAAAAGCACTAATACATATATTCTAAAGAATCATTAGTTGCTAACCAAACTTTGTCAAGCATTTTTAATCAGAACTATCCTAAACAAAACTTAAGAATAAAGGGAAAAATAGATGGAATTTAGTCCGATCAGTAAACGTTAATGTTAACCAGGCATCAAGTTTTAGGTACCTTAAACAATTCATATATGTGGCTCGACTATGGGATAAACTGAATCCGGTGGTTTGGAAAATAACTCGCAAATTCCATAATGGCTGTTGAACATCATAGAAACTATGTTTAATCTTAGCTCAGAAAATGATACAGACAGATTTTATATATGCGCCTATTATATTTTCAAGTCATGTTTAATTCCATTTAGGACTAATGGCTCCATGAAGGTAATCGTTAAAACTAAAAATGGGGTACCAATGAGTCTAGGACTGAGTTCATTAATAATGGGTACTGTGAGCTTTATTGTAAATTTATAAGGTATTCCTCCTGCCTTCTTAGCATGCCTTCGTGGTGTAATGGTCAGCACACTCTACGCGTATTCTAGAGATCCGAGACTCGAATCCCGGCGAAAGCATTGCTCTTTTTTCACGTCTCTCAGCATCAAAAATCCTAACGTCTCTACAAATTATGTACTCCTACGCAGCCTATGATGTAAAAAAGAATGTAATTTTAATAAAATGAAAGATATACACTTTTTAATCAATTAACGAGAACCTTTTCTTATATTTAATTTTGATTTGGAGCATATATCAAAAGTTAGTACTATTTGGCCATTGACAAAAGGAAATGCGAGTGAGATAAATAAGCTTTCTTCTTTATCCGTGAATAAATTCTGTAAGTAAAACCATCCATTAGAACTCTTTTGGGAAGATTAACAATTTAGCGAGTCCATTTCTGTCAAACCCGAACCAGCTAACTCTTCGCATTGGAATTCCAACAAACGTAGCTACTTGTCAGAGTAGCACAGTTCGTAATTCCTTGAATGGAAGGTCATTAAGAACAACAAATGCGCATTTCAGACGGTGCTCCCACATCTAACGGGGTGGAAAAGCTACAAATCTCAGTTAATTACCCCGAGTCACGACATGCACATTTCGCAGTGACAGTTTTATTTGATAAAAATTTTATTAATATAAGGGGACAATTTGTCCTTTTTTTCTAGAACAATCGAAAGTACGATTTCTTTTTCTTCATAACAGCTGGCGTTCGCAATCTAATACTTCTGTCTAAAGTATGCCTGAGAAAAACAAATGTTTAGAATATTTGGCACAGCGTGGAAACATGTCATCCGTGTTTGCATGAATAACAATTGCTTTTTCAAGCATTAAAAAGAGTATGAGAATGCATTTAAATTGGAGAATGCATTTAAATTGTCGGGAAGGAAATTTTAAAAGACTTTCGAAATTAACCTGAGTGAAGAGAAATGTGGGAGAGAATACTAAAAAAGAAAGAAACGAAAGTTCATCTAATGGAAATGGCACGACGTATTTAGCTCTATAAATATAAGCTGTTTTGCTAATAAACTGACTGTAGTTACTAATGCATGTTGTGCTAATTGTGAAGCTAGCATTCGTAAAGGTTCGATATTATACTGTAAATATACGACCGAGAAGCTATTATTCATGCTGCAATTATGAATCATATTTCCGTCCTATCATGTACATGGAAAACATCTTATCACTCGCAGATTCTTGGAGTAAACTTGTAAGGTTTAGCCTAAGTTTATTAACACTTATTTTAAGTTTTGTATCTTTCCTATCTTATTCTAATTTTAGCTTACAATTTGCTGCCAGAATTAAATTCAGAAACGCAGTAAATGCAAATGAGAAAGAATACTATTTAAGTCGATACTTCACCGACTTCTGGAGAGAGAGTCTGATTTCCTGACTAACGCACGTTTGCCTGTGGCTACATTCTCTTTTAGTTACTATGTTCGGTCGTACCTTAGGCCCTTGCTTGACTTCGCCGATTAAATTAATACTCAGGGGCCAACTAGTTAGATTTCTGCTAGCTTCGGCTATATCTTTCAGATAGCTTAGTTAAGCTAGTTTAGTTTAATTTAAATTTATTATTATTTAAGTTCAAGCCCGAGTGGAGGCTTTGTGTAAAGTTCCAAGTAGGAACTGATTGTAAATATTCTGGAAAATAAAGGGTTGGGAACCCTTCTTAAGTCTTACGTGTTTTGTTCACACACTTTAGCGATTATTCGCTGATTAGTGTTCGTGGGGTTCTGAGTTAGAACTTTAGAATTAAATAAGTAATACCCCACAAACTCTTTACTTTTTATGTAGTTATTTAAAAACATTTAAATCATTTTTCACGACTCGATTGCAAAGGATTATTCAACAGCAAGCATTAATATACCCATGCTGTTATAGGAAACGTCCTTGTCATTTTAAAGTAAGATTTCTGTACTAAGAATTTAATAATGATGTTTTGTATTCATTGATATACTTTTTGTACCCTAGAACATTTGTCGCCTGAATGCTTCGTATTTTCATTAGGATCACGACAGTGTTACAAGCTTCATTTCCCACTTCGAAATTGACGTTGGACTCATCGAAATATTTCTATTACGGTTTAAATATGCGTTTCTACAATCTTCCGCTAATGGTAAACCTTATTTCTTCCTTCCACTCAACCACAAATTGAATCATAATTAAAGTGAAACACGTTCATTTTCATGAGCAATGTCATTGTTTCCTTAACTTGAGAACTCATTGCTAATTATCTACTGCATATAAAACTTCGGCTTAGTTCCAACCAAGGTAAAGTAAAACAAAATAAGCACAATAATAAAGATAAGTAAGTAATAATAGTAAAGAATAGTTCAATAGTAAAGAATGTGAGCAAAACTTTGAAACTTTAAGGCAAAAACTGAAGTTAATGACAAAAGGAATAATATGAACATGATTCAAACTACCTGAAGACATTTTATGAGGAAATAAAACTCTTGAATTAAAAGCAATGAAGACTTAAAATATAAAAAATTCATAAAATAATTGTTTCCTTTTCGTTCCTTTTTTATTTTAAAAAATGATTGATCTGTACTGTCATTTTCACTATCCCACCCAATCTTCGAAACGAAGAACTGTCTGTAATCAGAATGCCTTCTGGCGCTCATTTAAAATAGATGAATTTCCGTATAAGTCATTTCCCAATCCCCGCTATGAAATTCAATTCATTTTGGCAGCATGATTTAATTTTGATGAATGTAAATGTACACAAAGTACATAGTACCTAAGCGTTTATGAGTTCAGTGTAGCTTATTGCCAGATGACACCAAACAATTTCAAGTATGAAGAGAGTAGAAGTTAAACAAACTATAATTATACTCACTAGTACAATTTACATGAAACATATAAAAGTTTTACTCTAATTTCTGAAATAAAATGAAAACTCATAAATATAAAAATACTTATGCGCAGTTGATCCGAATTTTAAACGTTATTCGATCAGAAATCTAAAAAAAAAAATTAGAAAGATATTGCTTTCTGGTATGAGGCACAGGAAAACAGAAAAAGAAAGGTAGTTTTCTGTGCAGCAAACATGAAAAATCAGCGCCGACATTGGAACTCTCGCCGACACTGGAATCTCGGACCTTCCGTTGACTAGCCGGAAATACTACCGATTCTACCACAAAAGTACCACTACCGAAAGTTCTATCTAGGGCCACTGCTTACGGGCGGTTTCAGAGAAGAACGAGCCAGTCGCCAAAACCAAGTGGTGACCAATGCATCTTTAGTCGGATGCCACTGTATTAGGTCCGCAAATAGAAAAACACCGCGTGTCCTCGCCGGAATTCAACATTCAGATCATCCGAGCCGTATGTGCTACCAATTACATCCCGAAGGCATGCGTTGAGGGCGAAGAAAATTTCTTACAGCATGTTTGACTTGCTTATTTATATACAAGGTGCATCAAAATTAACTAGATTTTTTTTAAATACATAAATATGAACAAATCGTTTTAGAAGTGTTATGTTGATAATTGTTCGAATTCTCGTTTGAGAAACTAAATAAAGTTAAGTTACTGCTCTTTAGGAGAATTAGAATATTTTTATTTAATTCCGTGAATTAGTGATTTAATGTATTAATATTTTTATATTTCGGAACAAGCCAATGCTTCAATGACATTTTTCCTTTATTTTATTTTTATCAAGAAAGCTTCGTTTCCTTGTGAAAGAATTCAGGAGAGGGGGGAATTTCGCTGTGTCATCTTTCAGAGTCTGAGGCACTTCCGTAGAACATTCTAGAAAGAAAATTGCATTGTTCTGTTGCTTGAATAGACTGGATACGTGATGAATTTAGAGGGGTTAACGTTTCACCTACAAGGAAAGGTCACTGCTTTAGCGATTTAAGTGTCCGGTTTGGCTCCGGGTTTTTGAATAGTTGCGAGTGCGCAGTTAGTTTGTCATTTGGGTGGAAAAAGTGGAAATTTAGTCTCTACTGAGGGGGCGAAAATCTAGTTTTGTGGTAGCTTGTGTCTTCTTGTGACGGAAAAGAGAATTTTTGATTACGAGACAGTTGTTGCAGAGTCGCCTAAAGATGAAGTAGTTTTCTTCTTGCAGTTGTTATGGTGTTATTTATGTTATTATGTGTTATTTATGCTCCCTGTCGGTCGGTTGCTTGGTTATCGCAGAAATTAATTAAATATCTACAGTTGTTGCTGAGTCGCTTAGAGATGAAGTAGTTTTTTTTTCCTCTTGCAGTTGTGAAGGCGGGGAGCATTTATGCTCCCTGTCTGTTGGTTGCTTAGTTATTGTACAAATTGAATAGCCTCTACACTTTATGCGGGGCAATGGTGAGAGAAGGTAGCTTTTTCTGGCAGTTGGTAAGACTATGTCCTTAAGTAACCTGCTTTCCGCTAGATGAGAAATCTGATTCTCATAATGGAACACAGTATTTTTGTTAAGAGCTGTTAGTAGTTTGAGATAAATACTACTCTGTTACCGGAAACCCAGAGAGCTATTTAAAGATGAAATATCCCTCACAGGTCAACGTAATGCCTGAATGTGTATGTGAGGCCCGTAGTAGTCATCTTGAAGCATCGTCCTGATATTTGCTAATTCCTGAGCAGAGACATTTTTGGTGTATTCTCCTTCAACATCAATGAGTAAATATAGCAATATTTTAACCGGGCTAATTGATCATCTTATTCTTCATACCTGCGTTACGCACGTGCCTCTCTAGAAGTGTTTCGACATGACATATCCTGATATTTGCTAATTCCCGAGCAGAGACATTTTTGGTGTATTCTCTTTCACCATCAATGAGTAAATATAGCAATATTTTAACCGGGCTAATTGATAATCTTATTCTTCATACCTGCGTTACGCACGTGCCTCTCCGGAAGTGTTTCCACATTATTATTTCTGAGTACTTTTGGGCCATTTCCATATACCTAAATTCGGAGTTCTGATGGTTACATTTTCCAGTGTTTCTCTTGGTCCTTCCGGAGATTCCAGGTTCTCGTGGAGTGGTTAGCTGAACTACTGGCTCCTGACTTTTCTCCCGACTGAGTTGATTAGAGGCACTCGTCTTGATACAAATGACGTCCACCGAGCATTCAGATAATTTTTTTCTTATATTTATATATTTGTTTAATCTAAACAGTTTCCCTTAACTTTTAACTACGCTTAAGGTGAATAAATGTAATAAGGTTTAGTAGGAATGTGCAGTAAAAATATAATTATTAAGGTGAAGTGGAAATGCTGATGAGATTAACGAACTGTTCTAAGTCAGTAAGAAATGTTGCTTTCTTGTGTAAAAACTCTCTTTTTCTAATGTATCTACTTATGTGTTAATTAATTAACCTAGATCTGAAAGCTAAATCTAGATTAAAGTGAAATGTTAGGTGGAATTTTATGGTATTCTTTTGTTAAACTAATGCTGAATCCAATGGAAGGTAAAACTTGTTTACAATACCTGTTTCCAGTATCTTAAAAGTTTTCATGTTAAATAGTAACTCAGTGTGTCTGCGGTTATATCCTACTACGAAAAGATTAAATTAATAGAACTTAAGGTTAGATACAATAAAAAGAGATTAATTGGTTATATGCTTTGCTTATTATTTGTATTTCTTGACACGATTATTCCCTGATGCACGATCCCGAAAATAAGACGTAAAACACAACGCAATCCTTTCTTTAATTTACGATCACAAACAAATGCTTACCAGCTAGTTAATTAAGTTTTAACTTAAGAATTTTTAATTGTTACGGTTTCACTAAGTGAATTTGAGTAGAGAAAAAACACCAAATGTTACAGAAGGATACAGTTTGCTTCAAACGTTATATCACAAATTCAGAAATTTTCCGGAAACAACAAAAGAATAGAAAAAGGAAACAAATTAATTGCATCCATAGATCGTGATGCACAACAGAATCATATAACGCAAAATGAAAGACATTAAAATAGCTCTATTTTTAGCTATCTGCAATGAAAATTTAAGTTTTCGGACCGGTTTATATCCACGAAATTTAATATCTAATTATTTTAATTTATATTTGGCTACCATGCTGAAGCCTAAAATCTGCGCCAGTGCTTAAAATCCTCGTACGACTTTTCGAGAATCCCATTTGCAGAGCGTAATTTTCCAAAACCCATGCATACCATGTACTACCACAAGTGAAGATTAGCATTAGAGTCAGCGAATGGTGCTCAAGAAACTGCAAGAATTATGAATCTATCAAATTCCTACCAGTGGAAGAGTAGGTCAGTCAACTGAATACTTTGAATTCTACCGGGTTCATATCCCGGCGAATAATAACAATATTCGTAATCGTGCTCCATCATTAATCAGGCACTACACGAACAGACCCCATTTGTAAGACATCCATATCAGGTGGAAGGTGGCCTCTCAGTCAGAAGACCCAGAGAGGTTAGAAGTACACAAAAACTGCCGCAACACCCGGGGTTCCAGTTCAAGACGTCGGACTCACGTTTTTCTCTAAACCAAAGCTACGCTGATCGAACAGGGTCACAACTTCCAATGGCCAGAGACAACAAGGACTGGAATATAAAAGAGTGGAAATCTGACTGGTTGTCATTTAACTGCCTGCCAATTTTCCACTATCTGACCTTTTAGAAACCCTTAACGCGGGCTTTAACCCCAATTGATTTGCGTGGCCAGTCGAGTTTCGTCCAAAATTATTTCCCGTAAAAATTATATGGAATGGCAGTCTCGTATTTGTATCCCCCGTTGCCGAGACTGCCAGACTACAGATCCTTGGTAATGTAATAAGCAACAGCCGAGGGGGAAGTCTCGGCGAAACTCCTGAGGCGTGGAAGTTTGCGTGATTTTTTCCATGCGCAACGTGAACTCTAGCGAATTTTCCTTAAGACGTCCTCCTTCTTTTCTCAGGCTGATAACCCTTGCGAGCTTCGCCATAATCCAAATTATCCATTAGCCTACCAAATTCCTCAATATTGCAGATCTTGCATGAAATATTACAAATTGTAGCCCTAGAAGCTTCAATTGCTTCATCAGATCCAATCAGATTATGTCCATATGTGAGAAGAGTTCGCCACACGGGTATTGTAAAAAGTTGCTGAGAGTTCATAATGAATTCTGAGCATTCTTTTGGTGACTGATACACGGAAGTATTAATATCCGTAATTCTAGAATAAGACAAAGGACAATTCTCGCGAGTACACAGAGCATCCATTACACTCGTCATGTGTCACTGTGTGGTGCTGCTTCACGGTATCCTTTTTTACTAGTACATTCTTTCATGAAGAACCACGTGCAACAAGTGGCTAGGAAATGCATTTCATAACATGACAAAAGTACCATAAAGTGTTTTACAACAGCGTGGTAGCTCGAGAGGAAGAAATTTCATAGAGACTGTCAAGCGTATTTAAGCTAGCGTACCCTTTAATATAGCAGGCCATATGAAACTGTATCTCGTAAAGACATATTAATCCCTCGTGCCCTGCTGTCTGGTCGCCTCTATTTGTGTATTTTTGGTTGTGGAGCGGTTTGAAGTGCTTGCTGTACACCAGCGGTATATATCTCTAGCACAGCTAAGTGATGTTAGCCTCTGCTAAGTCATATCTGTATGATTATGCCTTAGAACATTGTATAATGAAGAATATGCACTATATTTGAGCAAATGAGCAATTTTACAATTGAGCAAAGTTATCGTTCTATCACCTTGTGAGTATTTATTTAGTTTACTCAAGAGTTATTTTATGTTTAAGCAGCTCTCCTATCGACGTTGCTTTCAACTTGCATTTCTTGCCAGAATGCAAATTGACTAACACGCGTGTATTCAAATGAGATAGAAAGATGTTAGTATTTAAGGGGAAATTTTGGGAGGAGAAATCAGAGTGTGTTTTGCCTTCCTGAAGGCTACGTTGCTAACTTTTAATGCTCTACCGATTAGAATTCTATAGTGTTAAGCTTTTTTTGTCATTAGGTTTGTTTACGCCTTTTTTCGAGTTACAGCCAGTTTGCGCAATAGTTAACCTGTGAAGTCGTTAGGTTATACTTAACTTCATTTAATATTAAGTTACTCATTACCTTTTGAGTTAAGCCAAAAGTTAAATTTTTGTTAACACGAGTTGGTGCCATCTCTTAAACCTAATTGGAGTTAATAAAGGGTTCTTTACACCCTTCCTCTGACTTTGTAGTACTTCAAAGACTTAGTGATTATTCACTAAATAGTCTTCTAACGTCAAGTACATTTTATGATAGCCAATCATACAAGACTTTATAACCTATATGGTACTGAAGGCTCATGCCGACGACAGACGCAATCTTGCTCTTCTTGCCACGTTAAAATTCATGGGCTTCTTCTGATAAGGTCAGACAAGTGAGATTAACCACAACAACAATTTTTATCTGCTAATTACTTGCGTGGGAATCTAGATGTGCAATTAAAAACTCAGTATGATTATTAGTTGTTGATCTATAATGGAGTTTACGTTACCTGATTCCATGTTTCAGCTTCTTTCATCAATTGAGTAAATATTCAGCCATGTCTCAAAGCTTAAGAATTAATTGCCTCCAACATTCAGTGCTTTCTTCTACTTTCAAAAGTTAATTACTGATTGTTAAACATCTCTCCTATAAAGCACAGCAAAATTCTGAAATTCCCTGTAACCGCAAATTCTGCGTCTGAGTCTAAATCCTTAATTCGTAGCAAGCTTTCTGTCACTTAGCACTTGCGAGTGATCATTTACAGTTTCATTAAAAGCATTCCCCATGATATTTTTAACAAACTGTTCATCCTTTCCATCCCAAATATCTTCGAATATTAATACCAAATAAATGTATTTGTTAAGAAAACGTAACATTAATATCTCTCTTCCGAAGGAATTGATTGCTGTTTACTTAATAAGTTAAGTAAATTTAGCCCTTCTCCATATTTAATAACTCAGCAACACCTGGAGTACCTTACTGGTTGCTTCATTTTCTCATTAGGAAATTGGATTGAGATGTTTATTTTAAAGCGATGCATTATACAGGAGGTGCAATTAAGCTCTGCTTAATGTAACATGTAACACAAAGATGCCAGTTATCATAAATTCCAATCCTTTTGATGGAATAAAATTTAATATGTTTTAGTATTTTACATTCACCTACGTTTTATTTCATCGTGATACAGTTTGCAGTGGTAAAGATAAAGCATACTGTTACATAATACTTCAGAAGAGAAAGAAGAAAAAATAAGGAAAAGAAAAAGACAATATTTGGGAATAAGAGAGACAAAATATTTTATGCATAATTACATAGAATCAAATATTAATAGTGTGCCAGATTCTTATTTCAGGTTCACATGGTTCCTGCATGATTTATAAGATGGACGTATGGATTCATATTTCGGAATATTTTAAGCTCATTTCATCTGGATCAGTTGATATAACCAGGATAAATTCTCCTTAATCAGACTGTAAATTCTTCAAAATATTTTGAATTTATATATCTGAGAAAAAATTAGAATACATTTAATTTTAAGAAGCGGAGAGAGAAGACTATTACTTTTTCTGAAGGAAAATACATTTTAATAAAAATTAGTTTAAAAAGAAACATGATATCTGTGAGAAAACTTTTAAGGCAATACGTTTATATGTATATAAATATTTAATTTATAGGCAGCTATTAGATATATTTTATTCCTAATTTCTGATAAAGAATTTAAGTTACATTTAATATGGTTCAGGAAGGAGATTAACAATTAACAGAGTCATATAATTAGGAAACTTTGAAAATTAGAATACATAAGCCGTGATTAATTAATTTCGTCATTCATTAATTCATCATTTCATTCATAATCTCAAAAGGATGTAGAGCTGCTATTGTAACTGGAAACTAGAGGATTTAAAGAACTGCAAACTCTGCTAGCTAGATAGAGAGTTATCGCTACGTCTTAAACTACTCACAAAATACAGAAGAAATTTTAAATAGTATCTTTTATTTAATTTTAGTCTCAATCTGAACTTAAAGGTACAACTTGTGCTATCTGCCACTTTTGGATATTCCGATTGGCACAGTATATAATTAATTAAGTTCAAAGGTTAAACATAGTCTAAGACTACAAAGACAAAATAAGTTGGCTCAGATATATTACCAGCTCGTAACTTAAAAACATCGGTTAGCGAGAGTGCTAAACCCGGAATATTGCTTTAAGTAGAGACGGCGAAAATACAAGCAGCAAGATGAGATTGCCAGAAGATCTCTAAACTAAATATTCAAAATCCTCATCTTAAATACACACAAAATTAATTTGCTTTCTGGTGAGAAATACCTAAGGGAGAGTTTATAGTAAAGGCTTAAATCATAATAACTGGTTAATTTGTAGAGACATTAGGTTATTTCGGAAGCAGGTGAGATGAAAAATGAGCAACGCCTTCGCCGGGAATCGAACCACGGGCCTCTCGGTTACGCGTCGAGCATGCTGACCACTACACCACGAAGGCATGCGAAGAAGGCGGGAGAAATACCTTATATACTCCCCCTTTTAAAGGGCGACTGGGGTTTCGGGGACCCAATCGCTAAATCCCGGTGGTGAAGAATCATCATCCACCACCTTTTTTAGTTCGGGCGCCAGTGTAGAATTAGGTTATTTTTTAGTTCGGGCGCCAGTGTAGAGACATTAGGTTATTTCGGAAGCAGGTGAGATGAAAAATGAGCAACGCCTTCGCCGGGAATCGAACCACGGGCCTCTCGGTTACGCGTCGAGCATGCTGACCACTACACCACAAAGGCATGCGAAGAAGGCGGGAGAAATAAATACCTTATAAATTAAGATAAAATATTTTATGAAGATCTGAAGAAGAACATGCAGCGTTTTAATCCAAAAGGCCTTGCGAATTGTGGTGTCACAGTGCTAAAGCTATTTAGAAGCCTTCATACCTTATCTACTGCTTGAGTTCGAACACTCAGCTTACGCTTACCACCATGCCATCTTGGGCATGGTGGTAAGCGTAAGCTGAGTACTATTGTAAATGAGGAATATTTCTAAATGACTAAAAGCATCTTCATGATGTTGCTAGCAAGGACGTAAAATATTGAAACTGAATTTAATCTTACTTATCTATTTTTACATGGGTTTCTATTTTAAAAAAAGGAAAATTTTCCTTTGGCCTAAATAAGTTTGTATTTGTAATTTCCTCATCATATTAAAAATTCGTGAAATCTTACGCAGAGAAAACCCTATGACAAACTTTACGGAACCATTAAGTTTTTCTGTGAAATCATTAACTTTAACTGCTATTTCGGTTTAGCATGCATAGACATTTTGCAAGAGTTTTTAATGGATAGTGAAAGAAAAAATACATTTTTCTGTTTCCAGCATATCATTAATATCATACTTGTATGTATGTGTGTGTGTGTATCAATACTAATTGTAATTATCTTGATGCCAGGGTGATAGCTGTAACAGATTTGTACAGTTGTTTCGCTGCGAAGTTTAAATGAAGTATAACGAAGGAGAGACTTGTAGTCAAACGTCGCCGAATTTAACGTAATGGTTACTACTGGACAACGAACTAATTATCGAAACGTATTCTTCTTCGCTCATCATCATGGGCGCAATAAGCAACTCGCTATTTTATACAGCTTATCACATTTTAGGTAACAGTACAGTTAGCAACAAGACAAAGTAAAGAGAACGGCAAAACAAACAGTGCCCAGGAAGAAGAGTCGAAACAAAAGAGAGCAAGACTGCGCTGTAAAGACCTTTTATACAGATTACATTAAGGATTACATAATAAATTCCGGATACTGGGTTAAGATTTCATAGCATTCCAGGAACAATTGCGCAAGAAAGATTATTTTTTCAGAATTTCAGAAAGATTTTTTTATGTATTTAAGCATCCCACAACCATCAGCAAGTTGCAACGCTGATTCGCTTTGTGAGGACCTGCCCATTTTAATCCGAGTTGTTATATTATTGTGTTGTGTTTTGTTAGTTTCCTGTTATTAATTTCTAGAGTACATTTTACATTGCTTTACAAACAAGAAAATGTGGATTGGTTTATAAAGGTTAAATTATTAATTTTAATACAAATTTTGTGATTATGTGAAAAAAAATTTTGGCTTTAAATTGACAAAACAATTTTTTCGAAACACTTTCATGGCTGTAAAATATTATGATTATGGTTATGATATTCAAGCAAAGATTTTCCAGAACTATGAATTTTCCCAGTTATTTATAGAAAAACTTAGGATACTCTTTACAGTATTTTCACAAAAAAATTAACTTACAGGTTTTCAGAATTTTAATAGAATTTTCAATTGCTATTTATTGTTACAAATGATATCTACCAGATTTTGTTATTTTAAAATATTATTTAGAACAAAATTTTATCATTTTGTTTTCCAAAATTGTATTTCCCTTGTATTGCTAATGCTTTAACGCTTTCCTCTAAAAGTACTTTTCTCTCGTCAGGCCTCATCCTTCTACCTGTCAAATAATAAAATAAGAATAGTCCTTTAACTCCTCTTGTACAAGTGAATTCCCTCTTTATTGTAAAAAAATAGCGAAGTAATATAATTTTACTCGCTGTAATCTCCAACACGCAATTATTTCTAAAATGCGATGAAATCTTAACCCAGCATCCGGATAGAAATCGGTTATATGATCCAAAAACGTCTTTGCTGCGCAGCCTCGCTTTCGTTTGCTTCGAGGCTTTTGTTTCGACTATTATTCTTGGCCGCTCTTTGGTTCTCAACTCTCTTTAATTTGTCTTGTTGTAACTACATGTTATATAAAATGCGATACTCTATATAAAACTGAGGAGTGTGCATTGCGGCCAAGAAGATGTGTGAAAAAGAATATGTTTCGATAATTAGTTCGTTGTCCAGCGTTAAAAATTATGTTCGATTCGGTCACGTCTGTCTACGAATCCCTTCTTCAAAATGCATCATTTGAACTGCGCAACCAAAGCAACTGTCCAAATCTGTTACAGCTATCGCCCAGTCATCAAGATAATTATAGTTATTATATTACATATAGCGTATCACATTTTAATTAACGGCATAGTTAGCAGAAAGACAAAGAGCGACGAACCAAAGAGCGGCCAGGTAGAAGAGTTGAAACAAAAGAGTAGAAGCAAAAGAGAAGGAGATTGGGCAGCAAAGAACGGCGAGTTGCATCTGAGCATAAGAACATATTTCCTTTGATTTATTTCATTTTTGGTACTCTAAGGGACAACTTAAAACTCCAAGAACAAAATGCAATTATTATAAGCGGTTTATTTTGACACTGAGTAACGTAATTTTACCTCGAACAAAATTAAAATCTGGTATACTACATTATTAAACACAACTTATCAGTGTTGTCATAAGCAGATGTATCCGAAAACAGATTTTTGAACTAAGTACAGATCAATTACTATAAAAGAACACCAAACAACGAACGTCGAAGGTATTCTGATGTAGTTCTTGATCTTTTAGAGCAGAAACCTAAGGTAAAGGTAAACCTAAGGGCTCTTCCTAAGGAAAAACTGCCTTCGTTGAGGATGTTCTACAGAAATGTCTTTGGTCAAAATCTAGTTGAAAAAACAGATCAAAGCTATTGCTGTAGCAAACTAGTTACTGTGGTTGATAAATTTTAAGTTCAAAGTTATTAATGAATACAGTCTTGTAAGCACTGAAATCTGTACCTTGTATATATGCAGTATATCACATATGCGCATGCAAATGCGTATATGCGCACAAAACAATGAAATAGAAATGTATATATTACAAATTTTAAATTCAGATCGTTTTTATGCAGCATTATTATTTTCAGTGTGCATTCTTGGAGTTTTAAAATGTGTTCCATTAATAAGAAAATTAAAGAGAATAAAGAAGGGTTTTAGGTGTTGCTCTATTTTTACTTTTTTTTTCAGTGGCAGATTGTGAACAGTTACAATTTGTAATAGAGTCCATTAATCTATACTAAGGCCAGATGAGGTGGTCTCTTTATTATGGAGACACCTAATAGGATACCATTGCCTCCTATGAAGGGACGAACAGTTACAATCACGCCTTCTCCGAGATTCGAGCCCAGGCCCTTCGGTGTCGCAGTCAGGCTTTACTAACCACTATACCGTCTGAGCGGCTGCTCTATTACTGTTTTCTATTCAGAAAATGAAGATTATCCTATCACTGAGCATTTATTTTAATAACATGTAAGCAAAAGTTCTTTAAACTTAAATTATCCTTTGACTCTAAAAGCAGCTTATTGACTGGTTAGCAGAGAGGCAATTCGCCTCTGCTTAGAAGATGAGGAGAATCATAATAATTCAATTAACATTAGCAATAATTTTCTTCCCATTCTTTAATTAAAATATGTGAGATTAATTCCCCAAAGCGCGCAAGCTATTTGAAAATATGAATAAGAGTGGAATATGTGGGCTTCCTTTTGAGCTACGAGATAAAGCGGAGGAATATTGATTAAGCCCCAAGTATTTACCTGATATTCACATTTCAATCAGATATTAAAAGCCCTTATTTGCATTGGAGTTTACTCTCATTTTCGGATGAAAAACCGTGTATACTTTAAAAGTTTTACATGGATTCACTTGTCTAATTATGAAGGCGAAACAAATGCCGATGAAATATTATCTTGCATTCCAATTACCTGCAGTTTTTCTTCTGTAGTTTATTTCAGTAAGACGAGCCGCTCTCCATTTTAATTACTGATATCACTCAAAACATAGCCATTATCCCAAACAACTGCATAATTTTATGCATTACGAAGTTTATGCGGTCTTTGTCATTTTTTTCTTTTGATATTAGAGATTAAAATCTTGAAGATTATTAGTGCATTAATTACAGCTGAACGCTCGAGCTTTTTTTGCATAAAAGAGTGCCTTCGTGGGAAATTCCTAAAAAGAACCTGCCTATATTTACAACTTCATGCAAAGCTCTATCCAAAGGGAGCCGAATTGGGTTGAATTACCCGTATGTAGCAGCATATCAGCACTTCGCCAGACTAGGCCAAGCGAATTTAGATTTTTAACACAGTAGTTGGACATGCAATACCCCATCACGAAACCGAAATTCAAGGGAACAATTTAAGAAATGATAAACTTTTGACTCTTTGAAGCAAGAAATACGTCATTAAAATTAATATCATATTTTTTTTATTATTGCTGAATAGTGTTTCTAAGTCATTAAAAAGACAAGCCTCGCCATAATATTCGCAATTATTGCTCCAAACTTTGATGAGAAGGGAAGTATTTGACGTCGTGCAAATATTTTTTCTACCTTTTTCTTGTTTCCAGAATTTAATTAATAGTTAATTTTAAGAAAATGAAGCAGAACTTCATACACTGAAAAATTAAGAAGAACCTTACCTTTGGTAAACGCATAAGTGTTTAAATTGCGTGAGAAAATTTAATATCCATTTCTGTTGTCATTTAACGTTACAGTCTTCTGTATTGTTGCAATCCAGTACGAAGCACATGCTATTTAAAAGGAAGTAACATAATTCTCCGTTTCTACTGAAGCATAGCTATCCCAGATAGAATTTTTGACGTTTGGAACGAGTAATGCTTTGTCTTCCTGTTTTCTTATTATTCTTAAGTTACATTAAATTACCCTAGAAAGGCATTAATCAACTGTGGGGCTGATAAATTTATCAAACTGTCTATTTTTAAAGTTATTGTTATTTCATGTTCTATAGTATTTATGCTTCAAATCAAAACAATGCATTGTTTAATATAGAGTTATTTGAAAGCAATATACGTGCTTTATGTTTTTACTTTTTTTTATCTTTAATATATGTAATTTACAGTATTTCTAATTCTTGTGATTCATAACTTACCTAACTGATCGTTTTTTTAAACATTTCCACCCTCACCGTAATTAATAAAAGATGCTAATAACATCATGCGTTACATACATCTGTACAGAATAACAAATAACCTCTTAACAATTAATTCTTTTAATTTGATTTATTCTTAAGTTTCAGAAAAACATTATCTTTCAAAGGATATCAATCAGTTTGAAACAATCTTAAATATGAAAACTTCATAATCCTAAAATAAGGTATGACATTTATAGGAATAATTCATTGCGATTTTGTTGCCTCATTTGCAGGAATGTCAAGTAATATATATTCTTGTTTAACAGTAAGACATGTCTGGAAGGAATGTTGTAATAATCTTCAAAGTAAGTTAAGTACAATACTTTTAAACAGTCGTGTAGCACAAGGAATTTGGCCGTTGACATGTCACGAAAACTTCCTTCCAGCTTCTGGTCAGTTACAATGCAAGTAGGTATGTAGGCAGCAGAAAGAAAATGGGGCTTTTATCTCTGACCCTCCCGCAATGCCGAGCCAACAAGGAAAAAGAAAAATGGAAAGCTTCATCAAACGATGAGCTACTACTGGTCGATAAGAAGCTCTGTCCATGTCGCCAATATAAAACTGTACTGGTGGAGGAAGGGGGTTAATGTCATCATAAACAGCAGCTGTGGGTCCCCGTGTCTTTCCTAATGACTCTTAGTCCGCATTACAAGGCATGAAGAAAGATCCCGTCAGGCTTGTTGCCTGGTAGTTAAAGCCATAGCGCGAAGTTATTATGTAGCTATTAAGCTATTTCGTGGTTTAAAGTAAAGATATATTGTAGGAGGCCTTAAGTTTGCTTAGAAATTTTTCTAAACCGTTAATTAATTGCGATACAAAATAACATTAAAACAGCAAACTTTCTTGCAGTCCATCTGGGGTGAAATGGCCATAAAATACAGTGGCTTGTGACCATATGGCCGTAAAACATTGCGACGCTTTTTTCGTTATTTTTTTATACAGTGAAGATTACGAATGATTTACGTTATGGACTTATAATGGCTATAATTTTTTTAATGTTATTTGTAATATTACGTTGTTCTGAGGAGTAATAAACCTATCAGCATTTGTCCCAGCTCTCACAAAATGAGGAAGAAATTTTAAGTTCCGTTTAAGTTATTAAGCATATTTAAGTTATGCTATAGCTTACTAAAAGTCCAGAAAATAGCACTGACTTTTTTTCCTGTTAGAAATTCCAGTCCTTAGTCCAGATTTTGTAGAAAATAAGATCTCAGTCCAAACTCCAGCATTAAAATATATTCTTTCAATAATACAGCTCTAGATGGTAAATGACATGATAAAATGAAAATTCAATTACAAGACTTTTTATATGTCTAACATATATGTGTATACATGCAGAGTGTTGATTCATGTGTAAGAAGTTAATAGACTTTCAGACAGATAATGGGCTTTCAAACAATGATAATTCTGGCCTCGTAACATATTTTAAACAAAATATACAGACTACAGAATTCAAATTTTATTAATGCATTCTCTAGAAAAAAAGTTTTCAGAAAGAAAATAGTTTCAACTCAGCCAAATTGCTCTCACAATTAAAGTCCTGTCTCAAGACGATCTAAATTTTTGGCACGTCATTAATAAAAACTGTACAAGTACAATTATTATACAGCTAACGCATTTAAATCTTTGAACGCAAGTTTCTGACAGATACATTTTAGTTAGAGCATGATCGATCGATTTAGAAGCCCTAGTTTCAAATTGCCATTTGCAGAGGTAATAAAATTTAATATTAAATTTTAACTTGAATTCAATTTTTTATACGACTCTAAATCGATATTTTTCTCTTCCAGCTAAAAGTTGTTAACATCGTGTAACTTCTATAATATTTTTCTCTCGAAATTTTCATATTTCTTTAAAAGATATGTTGTACGATGATGAACTATGCATAAATTGTAAAGTTTCCTTCAGTGTTTTCTTATAAAATGTTAAGCTTGTAAGATACTTCTCCCGCCTTCTTGGCATGCCTTCGTAGTGTAGTGATCAGCATGCTCGACGCGTATTCGAGAGATCCGTGGTTCGAGTCCCGACGAGGTCATTGCTCATTTTTCCCATCTCCTGATTTCAAAAAATACCTAATATCTTTACAGTGACGCCCGAACTAAGAAGGATGGTGGATGATGATTCTCCACCACCAAGATTTGGTGATTGGGTACCCTAATACCCAGTCGCCCCTTAAAAGGGTTAGTAAGGTATTTCTCCCGCCTTCTTGGCATGCCTTCGTGGTGTAATGGTCAGCACGCTGGAGGCGTATTCGAGAGGTCCATGGTTCGAGTCCCAGCGAGGACATTGCTCATTTTTCATATCTCCTGCTTCAAAATACCTAATGTCTCTGCAACCTTTACTTAAAGGTATCACATAACCAAAACTATCTTGGTTGAGATGCCTATCGTATTGGAAATACTTCTTAACCGAAACCATGGATTTGTTGCCAACCATTCAAGTGCTATTAGTTGCGCAGTCCTTTATAGGCGCACCCTATATAAGCATAAACCGTATTAATGTGTACATAAACTGTTATTAATATATGTATGTATACATAAAAGTGCAAATTATACATCCATTTGTAATTTAATAAATCTAAATGATAAGTTCAAGCATATGATATAGAGTCGTAAATTGTAATATATCACAATGAAAAATAAGCTGTCATCATCTAAGTCAGCAGCCTAATTGAGATTTAATTGGAGTGCAAGACACGTCACTGGAATGGAATAATTATGATAATATAAATGGGTTTGATACTGGTAATTTAAACGTTCTTTATCAGAGTGGTATCAAATCCATTTATATTATTTTAATTATATCTTTTCTTATTATGCAAGGATTTTTTTTTCAATTTGAACTACTTACAAAGTAGATTCAAGTGTTAAAATATGAAACATTTCGCGTAGACGGTTTTGGGCTTATAGAAAAATTTTAATGTAAGTTTAACATAATTACTATGTGCAATCTGAAACATGCAAGTAGTTTAAAAACAATTATAAGTTTTAGATAATAGGTTGATTTTGATCGTAATATATATTCATATGCAGCTTTTTTATAGAAATATTAAGTTTAAGAAATAATTTAATTAAAACAGAATTGTTATATAAAATCCAATTTCTCCAGTGTTAAAGCTAGCACGTAATATATGAGTAAGAATTATGACAGAGGCTATCATCCCAGGGTGCTGAGTTCATGGTTTACTTTCCTAAAGTATAGAACGTTTCCAACTTTATGATTTTGGTTAAAGTACAGGGATTAATATGAGTTTCACATCGCCTTTACAGTCAGTGCACTACTGGAATAAAAAAATGATTTCATGATTATATTCTAAATTCCTTAGCAGTAGTATTAAATTCTCTTTGTTGTTTATTTTAAATTCATTAAAAAAACAAATTTTCTGACAAGACAATGACTAAAATGATCTGATATCTTTTCATTTAGACATCTGAACACGACAAACTGAACAATGCCAAAAGCAAATACCTGGGAACTGTGCTTCAAATTTTACTAAAATATCAATTTTTCCCTAGTATTACACTGGCATCTTCTGTACAAAATCCCGTAAGATCCCCATATAAAACATTTTTCTCGGAAACCAAATAACTTGGTAAATAAAGGAAATCGGGTTTCAGAAATGTGTGTTTTCTTATCTCTATAAAAATACTTCACAACAATTGAAGCCCTAAATCTTAAATGCAATTAATGAACCTCCGAAACCTATCTGGTACTTTTTCTGCAGAATTACAAAATTTTTAAGATCTCTGAGTGATTTTTTTTGTTTCGATATTAAAAATATGCGCATTGATTTTCAAATAATTCTGTAGTCACATCAAAATGTTTCGGAAACTATTTAGCATCATTGTTATTTTTATACTGTGTTGTTACAGTTATTTCGCTTGCTTTGTGTAAAGTTTATTCGTATAATATCATTTCCATTCTTCTTATGTTTAACACTTTCGGCATTTAATGGTACTTTGTTTGAAGTAACACATATTCTCTAAACCTTTTCTTTGCTAAAAATGTGGTAAACTATATGTCTTTCAGTTCTGAAATAATTACATTATTTGGAATTCTAAAACTACAATAAACTGGCACCATCATTTACTGATTAATGAGAAATTTTAAACTGTTCCAGTTGCTTTATTGAGTTTCAGAGTTACCGTAATTCTCTCTTGTTTGTTTCCGGTCATATATTTTGTGTTTCCCTGATGAAGATTCGAAAAATATTCAATCTGCTTCTCGTTGACTCTATTTTTTAGTCTTTAAGATTTGCTTAAAAAAAGACTGTCATACGAAAAGGATTATCTCTTCATTCTAGGAGAAAGGCAATTTTCAGTAATAAATAAGAAAGAACTTTTAATAATTAATTTATAATAAATTTTAATAAAACTTTGTGTTTCTGCAAGCCATGCTTTAGTTGCTGTAACAATATTCTTTTTATTTAGCTAAAAGCATTACGAAAAAAATTTAATAGCGTCTTTAAATATGGCACTGAAAATAGAAAATTTTAGCAAATATCTGCTTGTATCAGCTGAATGTCCCTTTTAGCATCAAAGCTCTTGACTGTAGCTTCCAGAATGAAATAACTAAGGAAAGGTTTTAGTGATATCTCATGCATAATATGGAGCACTAAAATCAAGCAGAACTAAACAGTGAAGATGCTTACGTTGCAGTTCCTTTTTACAAATCTTATACGCCTCATACATTGAATTTAATTCTTAGTTACATTTTTATTAATATTATACAGTCTCAATTTCTTTGGTAGCACAAACTCATGAACTTTAGAAAGACTGTAGGGTAATAATTCTCTTGTCTTAACTGTAGACAGACAAAGTCAGAAGAAGGGTGTAACTAACTGTTTTATTTTATCACAAAGAAGTAGCAATAACCCAACTTGTATTTACACAAGCCAACACTTCTGACTTAACTTACAAGTAACAGTGAATTAAAATCAAATGAAGTTAAGTTAGCCTAACGGCTCACAGGATAAGGTAACGCGCGGAAAGGCTCTGGTTTGTATGAAACCGAGGAGACAAGCCTAATGGGTGGAAGCACTCAACGCCACGGAATCAGATCGCTTTATATTCACAGTAATAACGTGGCCTCAAGTAGGCAGAATACGGTCTAAACTCAACTTGCGAAACCTTCGTTTAAATAGCACTTCTTTCTCCCTCAGTCTGAATAAACTCTCGTTATCTCATTCTGGCACGAAAAGTGTGGGTGAAAAGGAGAGCGACAGAAAAGTTACTTTAAGTCAAAATTAACTATTAGTCAAAACTAAATAGATAAATCCTCGCAATGTTCTTTTCACCAGGTCCTAACCAAGGATTTAATTTTGTTTACTAATGATTAAAAAAATTCTACTGTTTCATCAATCAAGCGAGAGAATAAGTTGTCGTTACTATCACTCCATTCAGTGGATGTTTTTTTTCTGCATCCTTTCTAGAGATTTGCAATCAAAATGTTTTCGAATACAAAGAAATCTCCTGCAATAATTGTGTACCGCTTTTCGTTCATAATCATAATAATATTTTTATGATAATATCATAATTACTATGATAATATTATATATACTAATATAATATTATAATCATTTTCAAAGCACCTGGGAAAATGTACTTAAAACTAATTTCTAACATCTCTTTACTTTTATGAAAAACTTGCTTTTGTAAAACCTAAACAGCAATAATTTTCCTCGTAGGAATTAATCTAAAATAAATTAATTAGTTCCTTGACCACAGATGAACTTTGTTTAAATTTTACAACAGTACCTCGTGCACAGATTCATAACTGAAACCAGTGGAAATCAATAATAAAAAGCAAAAGATAAACAGAGTATTAAACAGATAAAGTAGACGAAAACTGGAAAACTGCAATCGTTATCAAATCTGTAGTTGTCCTCCCGAAAATATCTGTACGAACTTTATGCAATATATAACTCACAAGAGAAAAATGAATAATTTACTATTGAAAATTTTGCTCCGAAGTGTTTGACTAATTAATTCATTACGGCAAAGTATGGGAGGGCTTTCTGCCTCAGGAGACATGTCTTCGTAGAGGACTTTCTGAGGAAAACTAGACAATATTTAGGTTACACATGAGGGAAAATACCGCATCAGCCCACAGCCAGTCCGCTCTATGGGAACCGAACTTGGTACGATTTATATTTTTTCAACTATCTTATTGATTTAGACACTGGTAGATACCATGAGACATGAGAACAATACAATCGTTATATTTTATATTTATGTATTTTTCCTAACTACAGTGCTAAAAATGTTTTCAAAATATTCTCTATTGTTTTGAAAAGCTTTGCAATGGACACATTGTATTGCAAATATCTAGAATCTATTGCCTATTAAATGTCTATTACAAATGCCTAGAAGAGGTTGTGTAGGATCAATATTTTAGGAAATAAAGCAGGCAGTTGGCTTTCTTCAAATAGCTTGCATAAGGTATAAAAGCAAGAATTATGCTTTAAAGTTGTAAAAAATCACTGATTTTATATTAAGCAATATATTTAGATATACTTCATTGTACGAGTAACATTATTCCTAAAAATGCGCGCATAAAATGAGACTTAGATGGTATATTGGCATCAGAGCGAAGGCCTGTATAATGAGACTGCGATATAATTTTTTTAATTAAAAAAGTAATGTCTGTTTATTATTCTTTGACTCAAATTAATCTATTTGGTCAGAATGCTCATATCTGTCTTTTGCCGAAAAATGACTTTGCTTTCGTTAGATTTGGTGATACAAAGGTCGTATCTAAACCTAAATAAAAGCTCTTTAGTCTTAGCTTGAGCAATCTAGTGGAGCTTACTTAAGAATAATTTCCTTCACTCCAGTCTGGAAAGCTGGATTAATTGCAATTAGCGTTTTCTCTAACGCCACATTTCTCTTTGCCACATGCAGCAAACGTTTTCCGAACAAACTTCACAATTTTAGATTTCTTTGTACTTAAGTAATAAAGCATGTTTTGCGTATTTTTGAAACACCGTTACATTTTTCATCTAATATTTACATCTCATTATAATTGCGGTTAATATTATGCTGCTCAAACTTAAAGGCATAAACATTTTACTCCTTTGTGAAACCCTTAACTGGCTTGAAAAACATGTTTAAAATTGGTCACCTGCATTACAACCATTCACTGTTAAAAATGCGCTATTCTAATGAAACTCTAGAAAAAATAAAGGTCTGATTGCTTCAGTAGATAAGCATTAGTTGTAAATTTGTATTCCCTTGTTGTTTTAAAAATTCGTTAATTATATTACATGAAATAAATTTAAATTTCCTACTGAAAAAACCAACTGAATTAGGTGATGCTACCGAGTCAATTTAGAATATTTTTAGTGAACTTTCAGAGGGAAAATTTGAAGATGAAGAACTACCGAGTTTGTTGCATCCTAAACTGAATCATTTAAAACTATATGTTTAAGAGATAAATTTTATTAACTGTTCATTTCTTAATAAGTAATAATGTATCGAATTAAAAAAATAAGAACGTTTCACGGATAACTTCAGAAAATACGAACAGGTTTGAAAAGGTTGAAGGTCTAAACTGAATTTTCTGATGACTACTTTTTAACTATCCTATTGCCACATTTCTTCGACTTGATCACAGTAATTCCTCCAGTCTCAATCTCCAGATGTAATCTCATTTACCCCAAGTTTTTTAACTACAAACGTTTTTTGAATCCCCAGAAAGGCTTGCTTTGGTTGATTTGAGTATGGCAAAGCTGCAGGGGCTAGCTACGTAAGTGAAGGGATGGCTTCGTGAGGACTTCCTAAGGAAAACTGAATCCTGGAGAGATTAATTATTGTTGGAGAAAGTGTGTAAGGTATTTTATCCCTCCTTTCTGCATGCCTTCGTGGTGTAACGGTAGCACTAATCGGCTCTCATTCGAGAGGTCCAGGTTCGAATCCCGGCGAGAGCATTGTGGATTTCTTCAGCTTCCTGTCATCGAAAATAAACTAACATCTTTGCAGTGACGCCCGAACTAAACGGTGGTGGATGATGATGCTTCACCACCAGGATTTGGCGACTGGGTTCCCTAGTCGCTCTTTAAAAGGGGGGGTATATAAGGTATTTTCTACCTCCTTTCTGCATTCCTTCGGGGTGTAACGGTAGCACACTCGACGCGTATTCGAGAGGTCCAGGTTCGAGTTCCTGGAAAGGGCACTTCTGATTTTTCATGTCTCCTGCATCAAAAAATAAATCCTAATGTCTCTACAAGTGTTCATTGATGATAAGAGCATATTCCTCTGCTGCTAATCGGCCATGTAAGTTAAATCCTATTTTGAGGAGGAAATAGAAATTTAATGTTGGGAGACAGAAGCCTTCCATGTGGTTAACGTTTCGGATAGTTAAAGTTGTAATTATTAGTGTAAATTATTGCGGCTTGTATTATTTGTAAAACATAAACAACTTTTGGTTAGCATTTATTGAGACTTCGCGGGTTAGTGAAATCTTCAAATTATGCGTTCTACATTATTTTGGTCACAAATTAATAAATAAACTTACTGTTTTTTTGTTAGTTTAGCTGCTTTGTAAGTTCTAATTCTTGTGCTGTTGGTAAATCACCATGGTATTTATGTTATTTAAACAGAATCGTTAAATTCAAGGTACTACAAGAAGGGAATTTAAATTAAGAGCTGCGGCTTCAACATCCTAGTTTAGGCAACAGATGTCTTATAACGAGTTACCGCTAGCACCAAAAAATAAGGAAGTTAAAAACAAATAAATATTATTACGGATTTCATATTTATTTGGGTATTTATTTAAAATTGTTATTAAATTTTTTTTTATTTTCCCGTGCAATGCAGCGCGTGACGAATTGTAAGAGAAAGCTGAGCCGGAAAAGTAAAAATACAAGAGCTCGTGAATTTAATATTTAATAAATAAGTATCTCGTAATTGCTTTTGTAATCCAGAAAAATCGAAGAAGTAAAAGAATGATCTCGTGCTAATTCAAAAGCTTATAAAAGCCGAATTTAAACACCTCATCTCAGTTGTTAGGTTAGGTTATTATGGCAAAGCACACGAGGGCTATCTGCCTAAGCGGAGGGATGCCTTCGTGGAGGACTTTCTAAGGAAAACTGGCTCTTATGCACGTTACACATGGGGAAAACCACAAAAACGCCCATGCAGCCAGCCCGTTCGCGGGATTCGAACCTTGGACCGAACTACCAGTGTTCAGCGTCTTCATTGCTCGGCCGCTGTTGGGCCCATCTCAGTTGTAGTTGTAGCTGTTTAAAACGAACTGCTGTTTGTTTACTTAATGCTGTTATTGACTGTAGCGATTTGGCTGTGAGGTAGAATTAGTTTATCTGTTTTGAATTGATTTTAGCTAAATGTTTGAGATATTGTGATATTGTACGAAATCTCTGAAGAAATATTTCAGCATTTTAATTTTGTTCTTGTGGAAACAATAAATTTTTGTTATGTTTTTAACGATTTGTGCATTTAATCTATAACGAACCCGTACGCACGCAACAATATATAACAAATAAACGCTAATTTAAGCTTTAATTTTTGGGTTATAATTTAATGTATGACGGAGAACTTGACGAGTCGCTAACTAGCGAAAAAAGGAAATAGCTGGCCTGAATGAGCTACCGGTTTACAGTTATAAGCATTTGATTAACCACGTCCTTGGAAGAACTCTAACTCTCTAGATTCAACTTTCAGTTCTCAATTCACGGTGAGTGAGCAGCGTAACAAAAAATCTTCAAAACAATGAGTATTTCTTTATGCATAAACTAATCTCGTTGTATTTCAGCTGTGAGGAATAAAACTGCACTTAGAAAACAACAATATTTAAATTTCAATTCGCATAACTTAAATTTGTGTACAATCCTTGAACAAGATAAACTACTGCGGCAGAGTAAAAACAAAAAAGAATATACAAAAAAAACCTAAAATTAAAAATTGAATTGTTAGCAAATTAACAAAATTATAACAAGATTATGACAGCTTCCAAGCTTGCAAATATTCACACAGTTGGAAAAAGAGATAACAGTTCTATTTCGTGGTAAAAATGCAGAGCAAATCATAAACAAAAGTACTACGAATTTTAACATTTGGCATTTAAGCACTCTAAAGGTTAGAGAAATGCTTCCACTTTGGCTAGCATGATTTTCGCATTTCAGGCTTCCCATTTGCCACCAATCACGTTACAAACTGGACATCTAATTTACAGTCCCCATTTAGATATATTCGATCCTTCACATACCTAAATGCAAATACTGCATCATAACATGTGGATTAGATCAACTATTCCAAGTAATTAATCACAAACAGTACTTGAATGGCTCCGTTAACAGCCGGTCTCTCTAGCATGATGATATTCTGCGTGATTAAAGACATTTCTCTGATCACTCTCTCTCTGTATATATCTCTCTTTCTTTCTCTTATCCACAGAACTCTCTAATTTCGTAATACATAGTGTTTTCTAATGATTTTATTCACCTGAGTTAATATAATGCGCAAAAGTGATGCCAGTACCTCTTGCAGTTTAATGATAGCTGGAGAAGATTTCTGATTTAAAATTTTTCATGCGCATCCTATTTGCGTAAACCCACATGGAAAATTTGCCTTTCAGAGCCTATTTGTTGTAACTTTATTGGTTTTAATATTTTTCTCGTAAGGAAATTTGCTCAACGCTCTATCTTCAGATGATATGTAATTGTTTTCTAACTGACAAGTTAAACTTTGCCATATGCATTTGCATTGAAGATGAGATTGATTTTCTACCGGAAACTGAATATTTGCTTACGTTCAATACCTTCCTCTTCACCTTCCTTCTCGAAGCAGGAAGCAACAAAAGTATATTTCGCCGTCGTCGAGATCCGAACTCCGATTGCTAGCCGGACGTGATTTGAATTTAGCCACAAAGGAAAGCTTTAAGAAGAGAGACAATTCCTTACATAATTAGTGTTGCAATTATCTTTCTTTCAACTCAGTTATCCATTTGGTGATGGCGTGTTTCTAATTATCCTATTCAGTCATAAGCATCTTCAGAATTTGGGAGTGTTGCTATCATTATATTGCATAATTACCCCTCTTTTGCTGAAGCTAAGTTTGTTTGGAAGGCTGGAAACTCTCGAGAAAATCTCAAAAGTGTAAACATGTGTACAACAAGAAGAGGGTGGATTCGCAGGCCTTCGCCTCCGAATATACGTAAATATGCGTACAGCAGAAGACCTCACTAAATTTTTAAAAAACATTAATAGAAAGTCGCCCTCACAGATTTCCATCTGTGAGCGAAAAAATACGTATTTAGTTCTTGTTCAATTATTTTGAACACTAAACTGGTAAACTATTGACAACATTTCTATATAAATTATTAAATAGCATTTTATTTAAGCTCTTTGAGATTTGGTCATAAACTGAGTTATATTTGCAGAGATTTGTTATGGAAAAGATCGATTATGCTGATCAAGAGACTAAATTATTGTGTTAGATCTCGAAATTTTAAATACTGTTAGATTTCAGGCAATTCTAGAAGAAAATTTATGTTGATTATGACAATCAAACATTTCTAGAAGAAACTGATGTTGACCATGAGAATCTATCTAATTTCACTCGCGTACTCTCGTTCATTAGCAAAAACGATTTTAAAGCTTTATCGCAGTGAAAATAAAATTTTAGAATCTCATGGATGGCAAGGAAAATTTTTCTTAACAACAAAACTTCGTTTTTTCAATCGAATTCAAAACCTCTTCAAGTATAAACGACCTCCAGGATTACAAAGCTGATAAAATGTCTACTTTATAAGTATGTGAGAGCAAATACCCTACCTACATCTTTTGTTTCCTGTGAACATTTCCGTTCAGCATGGATGAGAAGCTGAACTTACACCTCCAACGGCTTTACTTGAGCTCTTCTGCAAACATTTTACTTTGACTCGAAACTGAAACCTTAAAGACTAAATATAAATGACAGGATCATTACCAACCTCCTTTCGATTTCTTTTAAAGGCAGCGAGTTTCTTCTCGTAATTTGTGAAATGTTCGTCGAAATGTTCAATTAACCCTATCTTATCTGAGGATATTTTTCGAATTCTATTAATACTAAATTAAGGTAAAAGATTCATGCGTAATGCTTCAAAATGGGTCAGAAGTTATAAATTACTTCTAGTTGCTTAAGACAATGATGTTTAAAAACAATAAACCGTAACAGCTATCAGCAAAGGAAATATTGCGTAGTTTTTACTAACTCTAAGAGAAAGCGAAAACATTCTCGTTCGAACATTCAGGCATTTGTCATTTAAACATGAAAATAATATCTCAGAAGCACACCGCAAAGCGAAAAAGATTCACTTTTATTGACGAAGTGTTACTGTGCGATATTACCATGCGTAACGTGGATGGTAAGATGGTCTGATGTTGTGTCTATTAGTTAATGTATCTTTTTAATTCAATTATGAAAAATGTGTTTTGTGAGATATTATCTATCTTCTTAAAGTTGTTTCGTTTACGAAGTATTCCACAGTGTCACTATTTTATCCACTGAAGTAAATGTCTGAAGACAAAATTCAAATTTAATTGCTAAATAAGGAGCACAAAATCGTGGATGAGGATTATTTGTACCCTTGCATCTATTATCGATTCGTTTCATCTCATAAAAATGTCACATTTTGCTCATAAATGACTAGCATTTCCTTAACACTTTAAATCCAAGCCTAAATACCTTAAATTGTACTAGACCTTTTGCTTTTAATTCGTTTTCATAAAATGATCCTATATGGTATTTTCTTCCTCCTTTCTGCATACCTTCGGGGTGTAACGGTAGCACACTCGGCGCGTTATCGAGAGGTCCAGGTTCCAGTCCCGGCGAGGGCATTGCACATTTTTCCGGCCTTCTGCTTTAAAATAATCTAACGATTCTACAATCTAACTGCAGATTTTTGTGAGAATTATAAGGTTTCTTATTATGGAAATTTAGAATGGAAAATGTATGCATAAAAACGAAGCAGAAACTTAATTCCTCATTTTTGCCCAACTCGTGGATTTCGGATATTGCTGCAGTGTTGAATTTTCATTGTTACAGCAAACTTTGAAAGAAGCTTTATTTTTATTTCTTTTGGAATAATTCTATTAATTTCAAACAGTTATTTAAGATGTAAGTATTCTTCAAATTATTTATAAAACATTTTAGCTGAGAGAAACACGTTCACGAACTAATGAAAATTTTCCATATGCAAAACGTTCGACAAAAAACTTGACACAACCAAAGTTGGTTTTTTACACACTTGAGGGAATTCTTTTCTTTTCAAAATTTAAATATATGCATCTAATGTGGGCGATTACATAACCGCGTGATTTAATTGGATTTATGTGTGATTTAAAGAAAATACTTGAATTCGAGATTTACACAAGAATATGTTGAACAACTGTTATATCTGTAATTTTTTACCCAGTACAATAACAATCATTTGCATTTGAAACAATGAAATATTTTTGAATTCTTAGTGAAGTTCAGTTTGTTGGATATGAAAATAATTTTCCACTTCAGCTGTACAAGTAAAAAAAAGCAGTTATGTTCATTGAAATAGAAATGGTATTCTTTCCAATGACGTAATTTTTTTCATTGTGTTAATAAATAAGCCAAGCCTTTTTTTTTTCTTAAAAGTGGAAATGTTTGCTGCTTTTATTTTTGGGCATATTTTATTGGTTATCTAATGTTTATTTAGTTTGCTCATTTATCTAGTAAAACTTCTTTATTTATTATAACAAACTAAGCCATATTAACTTGGAGACGTGCAAAACTCATAATCCGTTGAAAAATCTGCTTCCACCCACTCCTGGAACTCTCAAAATCCCCAAATACAATATTTTATTATATTAGTTGCTAAGCGATTTCTTTTAAATATACTCACTTCCAAAAGTTAAGCACAAAGATGTAAAATGCAAAAAAATCAACAAATACTGCTTTGATTGACACAAAATTCGGCAGGAAAGTAGCATATATAATTATATACAGAAATTAAAACAATATTAAATTTTTGTAAGTTATTAGATAATGACATACTGGAGACTTAAACAGAATTATGAATAAAGTGAAAATAAACAGCATAAAATGAAAAAAAGGACATTAATAGGGTATATGATCCCCCCTCATCTGTATATAAAGTTTACACCTTGTGACCATGCTTTCAATTAGTTATAAAGTTTACACCTTGTGACCATGCTTTCAATTAGGTGGTCAACCACCGCAGAATTAAGCAATCACCATTCTTCTTGTAGAGCAGTTTCCAGCTCAATAAGAGTGGCTGGAGGTGGGAAACGTGAAGATACAGCACGGCCAAGAGCAGCCCAAACATTCTCAATGGGATTAAGGTCGTTCGAATATGCTGGCCACGCCATACGCGCAATCCCTTTACTCTCCAGGTAGTCATCGACGATTTCAGCTCTATAGGGACGTGCGTTATCGTCCATTAAAACAAAAGTAGGACCAACTGCTGCAGCGTACAATCTCACAATGGGTTCTAAGACTTCATCTCGATACCGTACAGCCGTCAAAAAAACCCGTTTAAAGATGTGCAGGTCGGTGCGATATCCTAATGAAATCCCTGCCCATACCATAAGGCTTCCGCCTCGGAATGCGTGATGTTCGGTGATGTTTTGGGACTGATTGCGTGTTTGTTGTTCACTCCATATCCTTATACGCTTATCATCTGGCTCCAGAGCAAATCTTGACTCATCAGTAAACATGACATTGCCCCAGTCAAACACATTCCAATTGACATGTTCCCGGCACCACTGTAATCGTGTCCCTCTTGATTGGACGGATAGAGGAACACAAACTCGGGCGTACAGTCCACTCATATGTAATCTTCGGCGTACAGTAGCTGCAGATATCGCCTTACCAATGGACGCTGTAACCGTAGATGTCACACGTGTGGAGGTCGCTCTGCGATTCCGCTTGGCTACAATAGCAATATATCGATCTTCCACAGGGGTTGTAACCCTTGGGCGACCGGCTACAGGCCTTCGGATAATTGTCTGTGTGGTTTGGAATTGCTTCTATAAACGTGAAATTACAGAATGATGAACGCCAAAGAAAAGAGCAACATCTGTAATCGACTGTCCTGCTTCAATGCGCCCCACAGCACGCCAGCGCTCAGAATCTTCCATTCGTCTTCTGGAAGTCATAGAAACACGTATGTCTTGAAAACAAATTATACAAAAGTTTTAAGCACCTTCTATCAGCACTTACAATCAACTTCTGTAACCCTTCATAAAGCTGGCTTCTTATAAGACTGCCTTTTTTGCGTTTTCTTGACATGCAAGCGCGATTGGCTGTTACCTAACATATTTGCATACTTCCATCTACCTCTGCAGCGAATTGCATCCTCTTCAATTCTGATTGCCTTCCGGAAATTAGTATTTTCCTCTCCGTGCTTAACTTTTGGAAGTGAGTGTATTCATAGACTAGCTCCAGCTTCCACCTTTTCGACCACCATTTACCCTGGGCCAAGAAACATGACGTCTACCAACTCAACTTCTTGCTCAACTTCTTGCAACTCTGTCAAGGGTTTTTTTCGACGAAAGTTGTCATTTTAAATATATTGCGGGAATTATGTTTAAGTTTTACTAACGAAATGTTATTTAATTTACTTCTTTACTTTCTGCCTCTTTTCACCACGAGGTACGCTCATTCCAGAATTTATGTCGATCTGAATGACAAGCACTTTTACTCTAGTGGTTAGAGACTTAATGAACCAACGTTCCTTTCCCTTGCCGATTAAAGCAAAGTCTGTTGACGACTCCATTACTGGTCTTATTTGTGTTGCAGATTGAAGTCAGATGCAAACTTGGCATGTTCTGTGTTTAAATTTCTGTCGAGATATATGTAAAGCTTGTAGTCTCTGCCCAGCTTGAATTGATATAAATTGTTTATTATCCGGTCCCAGTTTGCTGACAACTTTATGTTTGTATATTTAAATTTAATCCTTCACAAGTGATGAATCAGAATAAATGTAAAGTGTTTTAATTCTATGTCTGTTTGTTTGATGGTCAGATATTCTGTCGGTGGTAATTCATCTCACAACGCATGTACAACATATTATTTTTATAGCAATCGACCTAGTTACGTTATTTGTAACCCACAACAGGTGTTACAACATCCCTTCATAGAATACGTTTGTTCTAAGAACTTTTTTGTAACATACATTTTAATTGTCACTATCATACCAACTCGGTATCAGTTTTGTCACAATTTCTGCTGTTTGCATGTGATAACGCAATTATAGCAGTATCCTGTAAGCTTATATCCATTTCAATACGAGAAGCTCATAGCAAGTATTCTGATAACTCGAACACAAAGCTATTGTGTTTGGTAATTATTCAAAAATGCACTTGTATGTCTGATAAATGAAAGTTGAAAATGTCAGCTGTTTTTTCGCGCCATAACATATTAGATACTGTCAAACCAATTAAATCCAGTAAAGAACAATACGGAGTAGTAAACTTTCTGATGAAAAAAATTTGCATTTGCAAAATTTTCTACAATTTATGGCTTACTGTGACAAGTGCACGGAGAAGAGACTGTGGTGTGTTAATCAGTTTTAGAGTACTGTAAATTCGTTCGTAAAGGTCGTAAGTTCATCAAAGATGATCCCCATGAAAGCTAATGAAGAAATTTCATTAGTAGTGAGATAATTTTCATCTGATGTCTTAAAGATTAGAGAGTAACTGCACTTAAGTACCACTTCATGATACTGAATTGTGGAGTCTCACCTTCTTGGAGAGCATACACTAAGACGAAGCACTAGCTGGATCTAAGCGACTTATCGCTTTGTCCAGTAAGAAAATAGAGAACGTAAGAAGAGTATAAAAGACCCTTTTATTAAAGACTCAGTAATTTAACAGAATGTACTTCTTGTGCTCACAAAACCAGCCAGCATTCATGGTGTAACTCAAAATAATTAATTCAAATTAAAGCTAAGTTAAGTCGTAAGTTAGCCAAAAGCTCCACAAAATGAATAACTTGCAAGGTGGCTTAAATCTATGCCGGCGTGACAAGCACTGATGGCAAGAATAACGAAATTCCGCAGACAGACTGTAATCGAAGATTTCAACTGGTGACGTGGCATTCAGCAGCTCTGATTAAATATTCTAAACTCCCTTCAAATACTTCCTCTTTCTACCTCATCTGAATATGTGCGAATTAAAAATTAGCATCCTGGCAGGAAAATGGAAATAGAGAATGACAGTAAAGCTCCTTAACATAAAATGCCTGATTAGATAAAAATAAATAAATCCTTCAATATGATGAAGTTCGGAAGGCCGTTCGCATAAATCCTGCAGAACCGTGAAGTAAAAGCTTATTCTGGAGCCCTACAATATGAGACCCTATAGAGCTGCTAAAACTAGAACAGTTATTGAACTGTTGCATTTTGAGGTACTGCACTCTCTAACTGGGAGTGAAGAAATTTTCATATTTTTGGACCTCTGAAGGAGCCTTTCAAAATAAATAAAGTTTCACACAGAAACGAAGTGATTCAAGCAGTTCTCAAGTGGTTTAGGAAACGGCTAACAGAATTCTTCTCTGTCGTAATACTGAAGCTCGTAGCCAGATATGAAAAATATATTGAAGTAGCAGAGGATTGAATCTAAAATAATGCCGATAATGTTAATTTATCACCGGTAATTTCCTAGAAATTAAGTTATTACTTTTGTGGGAAAAAACGCTTGAAAAATGCCTTTAGCGTTTAACTGCTTTTAATATAAGCCGTATTTACACTGGGCATATTGACATCTCTGCTACTGCTTAATTGTAAAATAAAAAATATAAAATTTTAGCAAAACTTTATTTGCTATTTTTTAAATTTCTATAAATTTAAAATGAAAAGCATAAACTAAAAAAGACTCCTTTTGTACAAAATTCGCAACACTCTGCTTTAATGATAAGATTCTGATATTTACAACAGTAATTTAAACGCGGTGGAAGGGATAAAGGTTACTTATTAGCAATTTGTAGTATCATTAGGTTCTTTTGAAGCACGAGACGTGAAAATGTGCAATGAGTCGAACCCTGTACCTCTCGAATATGCGTAGAGTGTACTTCCAGTTGCAGCATATCTCTACAGCAGTCGTAATTACTACAAGCGATTTTTCACAGGCAAACGTTACTGGATCACATCTTAAATTAATATCGTACTTTTAATCTAAGACTCTTGCCACTCAATACCCATACCTTCTGATCTAAGTTAATATTATAGCGAGCCAAAGAAAGTAAGAATTAAATTTAAAGCTAATTGGTAAGAAAACTTAAGCGTAATTGTCACAAAATCAGTAAGGTTGTTCTAGAAGGTATTTTCTCCCTTCTTTCTGCATGCCTTCGTGGTGTAATGATTAGCACACTCGGCGCGTATTCAAGAGTTCCAGGTTCGAGTCCCAGAGAGGGCATTGCTCATTTTTCCCTTCCTCTGCTTCAAAAACATCTTAATCACTCTACAGTGGAGCCCAAACTAAAAGGTGGTGGATGATGATTCTTCACCACCAGGATTTGGTGTTTGGGTCCCCTAATCTCTAATCGCCCTTTAAAAGGGGGTATTTTCTCCCTCATTTCTGCATGACTCGTGGTGTAACGGTTAGCACAATCAGCGCATATTCGAGAGGTCCAAGTTCGAATCCCGGCGAGGGCATTGCTCATTTTTCACTTCTCCAACTTCAAAAAATTTCTAATGACTCTACAGTCCTAATTACATTAAATAAAGCAATGTAAAGATAGAAAATTTAAGATATCCTAAAGCGAAAACATAGGTTCGAATTTTGAAACTGGAACGTTTTTAATTAAAATCTATTAATGAATTTCCTCATTTAAAAAAATTAGTTAAATTGAGAAACATTAATTAATGCTCATTCTTTTGTTTTTGTGAATTTTTAATAACTTCCAGATGACTACTGTCATCCCAAAAAGCATTAGAAATTTTGCAAACCATGGATAATCAAATGCATAAGAAAACTGATAATTATAGAGAACTGAGGTAATTAGCTCCAAACATGTATACTGATTAGAATTTCTGAAGCAAGAACCGTGAAAAATATTTTTTTTTCTTCGCCAGAATTCGGATTATAAATTACTACCTAAACAGTTGCACCATAAGGAAAATGGTTTATTACTAGCTAACCACTGCGCACCAATGGCCTTATTTTTGAGCTTTTATGAAGGAGGAACAGTATTATAAGGACCTGTAAGATGATTTGGGGACCTCCGAAAATATCTGGCTCTGTGGACAAGCTTCGTATGCCTAAGTAGTAAACTTTCTGCGACTGTGTGACGTGCCTTAATTTCTTGCCTTCAAACTCTTTAATATTTTCCAATTACATATCGAATCTTAGCTTCCTGCATTTTAACTAGGTATTAGTAACTTCCTTGGAAAACAATTGCTTAATATTTTTTTCTCTCTGATACTTCCCATTACAGAATTTTTATTAGATTTTTTTTCAACTTTCCATCAGATGTTCCCACAGCATACACCTTTTAATATCTTTGCTACAGAGGTAATTCTCAAACATGTCACATGTCTCAGAGCTTTCTATCAAGCCTGTGGACTAAGACGTTATGTTGAATACACTCCTCACACAGATTAAATAAAACGCTCAATGTTTACTCAATAGGTCCGTCGACAACGATTCTTTCTACTCATCAGTTCTTCAGATCGAGATGAAATATCTTAACTAAGACTGTTTATGCCATTAATCATGCGGCCTTAAAAGTTTACTTTGCTCAAGGAATTGCCATGGAAGCTCCGAATCGAATTTAGACCTTAATCAGATAAAATTATTTCCTTAGATTTGATCCCGAGGTTTTGTTGTGAAATTTGAAACAATTTTAATCCATACATGGTAGAAGAAAACAATCCTTGCATAAAAAAAAATTAGGATGGTCACCGATGGAAATGTTTTATTTATTATGTTCAAATCACATTTGCCAACTAAAACGCAACATTCCTATTGATTAAGAAATTGTAAAACCGCCGTATGGTAACCCAGTGTCTAAGATGATATAAGTCGGGAATCTAAGAAATGTATAATGAATTGCTCTCTTGCATATTCCTCTTGCAAAAGGAAATGTAAAGAAATTTGTTCCCTAGTTCTTTTTTTTAGATACAGCTACAAGATATAAAAATAAAAAGCTCGAGCGATTTGTATCACAAATATGTTTATAAAATCGAGAGTTTTTAACTTTTAATAAACTTTTACATTTTTAAAGATTTCCAGTATAATTAATATGCTATGTTTATGAATTGTTCTTAATATTTTTACACGTCTTAGATACCGTATCGAAGTTCCATAAAACAGAGCTTTCAAAGTATCGGAAATAAGTAACTGATTGTGCAGGCAAGATTGATCATATTAATAATTTACAAATGTATGTCTATTAATTTTACTTTCTCAAAAATCCTCCATCGTAAGAAATTTCTATACTTGATAATAACCTTAAATCTTGAATTAAATTTGAAAGTTGAAAGTTTTTAATAATATTTTTTACATATTCTTCGATTCTTTTTTTTTTGTGCGTTGCTTTCATATTGTAAAAGAAACCGACGCGACGCTAAAGCGAATACTGCACTATTGAAACTCTTATATGTGTAAATGATAAAAAGAAACTCGAAAATTTTTTAAATACCTCCAAAATTATTTTCTATGAGAATTACTCACAGAGCACTATGAAAACAATTCATTTATGGGGGTAAAATGAAATAACAAAGTAATTGGCAAATTTTCCTTAAATGTGTTCAATTATGAGAGTTACTTGAATGTACCGAGTCACACATTGTATACCACTTTCACATGCCGAACTATATAGTTAATTAATCTGTCAAACTAGAAGACAGAGAGATGGCTTGATTATTAGATGATTATAAAGTGTATGTCAATCTTATCAAGGCTGCAGAACAGTCGTCATCACACGCACGGTCTTGGAGTCCCAAGCATTTAGACAGCATTTCGCAAATTATGGACCCTCGAATAACTAGTTAGGGTGATTGGAATCTAAGCAACATGAATTATCTTGAAGCTCATTTTATAACGTCACATTCTAAAACTGCATTTAATGCATGATTAATAATTATCTAATATTATGATATGTATTAATTTTTAAATACCTAATGTTGCAATTAGTGCTAGAAATTCTTAAGCATTTGAAGCATCATCTCAACACACTTCTTTTCTGTGTTAAGCTCTTCAAAACAGGAAACACGAAAAATCAGCATCTTAAACCATCTGATTACTATTCGGTTATTAATTACTTCAAGAAGGCATTCAGTGAAGAAGGCGAAAATTCTTTATATTCTCCTTCACTCAATGAGCAGCAGGATAGAGAGGAGATGCATTCGATAAATTCATGCAGTGATGAATGATCGTCCACTGTATTTTAGTGTGAGCGCCACTTGTAGAGTCTATTAGGTTTTTCGAAGCAGAAAATAGGAAAAATAAGTATTGTCCCCGAACTCAGGATCTTCCAGTTGCTAACAGAACATGTTGGAACTTACCCAACGAAGACACTCAATGAGGAAAGCGAAAGTTCTTTATATCCGTTTGCGTTTCTTTTTGAATCACCTACACGAATAATAGTTAACTTAGAACTTTTAAAGGACAGCACACGCATTCATGTTTAAAAAAAATGACAATGAATCACTAACTTTATGGTTTGTCTAGCTGACAGCACTTTGATTTTACTCACTAAAATTTGATTTTACTCACTAAAATTTGATTTTACTCACTAAAATTTGTAGACTTTGATTTTACTCATTAAAATTTACTAAATTCTGGAGTTCTTGATTTATGTTTGGTAATGTCAGTAACAATTTCATTTTCAACTTAAAACTTCTATTTTACTTATTTCCTATTCCATACCCTGCCAAGTTGTTCTTTTCATTTAAAAAGTACTTTCTTCCTCCTTTCCGCATGCCTTCGCAGTATAACTAGAAGCATGTCCGATGCATAATCGGAATGTCAGGGGTCCGATTCCAGGCGAATTTCTTCACTTTCCTGACTTCGGAATATTCAAAAAGATTCTACAAGTGGCTCCTGAACTGAAAGGTTGTGAACGATTATTCATCATCACTAGCATTTGGCGATTGGGTTCCCTCATGCTCAGTCTCTCTTTAAAAGAGGAAGTGTAACATGTATTTTCTCCTTCTTTTCCTCGTGCCTTCGTGGTGGAAAATGGAAGCACGCCCTGCGCCTAATCATTATGTCCGGAGTTCGAATCTGGGGGAGAGCACTGCACATTTTTCAAGCGTCTTGCATCGATGTAACCTAAATGACTCCATCCATTGTTTAATGTAAATTCTCTCATTAAACAGTGCCACATAAAAACTTATCCCAAATCTAAACACACAGAATATGATAATTTAAAAACTAGTAATTACATACGCTTTTGAAATCCCGAACAATATCTTACGCATGTCTTATTATGAGGGCTAATATCAATATAATGGGAAACTGCAACAGGAAATGCTTCTAAGTAGATGCTATTTTAAAATAGGTCTTCGTATGGTATAATCTTTTGCATGGCAGAATTGGTTACTGAAATTTACTGAGGTGAGCATCCGTTAGGAATAAGAAGTTTTATAATAATACGAGTTAAATAAAAATTAGAAAAGAAATTAGTTAAAAATCTTCAATCAATCATTGTTTTCATTACAGATTTATATTTTGGTGAGTTTACAATTATCAACAAAACATTAATTGAATTTCGAATACTGCATTTTCGAATACTGCATTTTGTCTAACTTTCCTAGAGTATTTTTAAATGGAATAATTCACTTGCTATACATTTTCTAGAACTTGTACTAAAAGCAGAACGTCAGAAGGCAAATCTATAAAGAACATCTTGTACATATTCGAATTATTTTAACTAAAATATGCTGCATTTCGGCATTTGAGATTTTCAATGACAGTTATATTTGTATTTCTTGATAATTAATTTGCCTTATACTTATCTTTCTTGCTAAATACCTATATACTTCATGATAATTTAGTAATTGTATGGGTACTGGAATTCATATTTATTTTTATTTTGAAAAAAATGTGTTGGAAAAACGAAAAAATAACTTCTCGAGTGAATTTCTTGAGAAATTGTACTATGTTAATTTTTGAGTATTAGAAACTTTCGTTCAAACAGTAAGTTAGGAAACTTTTTAACCGTTTTTTAAGAGTTTCCGTAATTTTATGTTAGTATAATGTTAGCTTCAATCTGGAGAAATGAAGTATTTCACAACTACGATGTATGCAATTCCCAAATCTTAACAAATTATCAGTTAATATTATAACGATCTACATTTGTAAGGTTTTAGTTAAACTAACCAAGTTTTATTTTAATTTAAATCTTTTCTATCTCCTCTCTGTTTCAACTTCCTGTCAGAAGAAGCGCGCGTTTTCAGCTTATGCTAATTTTGAAGTACAGCCAAGTACTATTTAAGCCAGAGGTAGAAACCTCTCGGTGTGTGAGAGCTTAGACTCAGATCACGGTTATTCCGCTCAACGTTCGCCTGACCAGCTAGCAGTTTAAATTTATAAGCCATAGTGCTTACTACGTGATTGCATTGTAAAATAAATTAAAGTGCGGTAGTATTTAGTATATCTTGCTACGCACCCTTTTAGATAGAGGCCAACTTCCGCGAAGTGCTCTGCGAAGCAAAGTTTAAGTTCTATTTTAATTTATTTAAATTTATTTGATTGTTAAGTTCGACCAAAGTGTGGTCTGTTACGTTCTGTATCTCTCCCGAATTGGGAGGTTTGTATTTAATAGTGATTGAATAAAAGAGGATTTCAAATCCCTTCACGTGCAGTTATTCTCCAGCCCAGCAGTTACATCAGAACATAGCGTACCTTCCGCTCCCTGTTCCAGTTCAGGACTTAGAACGTAAGGATAAGAACCCTTTACAGAATTTACCATGTTCTCAAAGAATACACACAGAATGCTAAGTCCTGATAGTGGCGCCCGCACAAAAAGAAGAGGATGGCCTCAACAACAAGAAGACGAACCTGAGACACCTGCTGTACCTGTCCAGAATCCTGAGATAGCACCTCCTGGCATAGAAGGATTCGGCTACATCGTACAAACCATGCGAGCAGCCATGAAGCCAGCGGCAAGTTTTGACGGCAAGACAGCCGTAATCAATTTCCTGGAAAAGCTAGACTCCCACTTCATGCTATATCCAGTCCACGAATTTCAGAAAGTCGCTCTTGCTACCAGCGCTTTGAAGGGCCAAGCGCTAAGTTGGTTCAAGTGCATCGGAAAGAATCTCTTGGGGGAACCAGGAAGCCCCACATACACGTATGAAAATTTCAAGAATTCTCTAGTGAAAGCATTTCCCGTGGTGCGAGATCGAGCCAGATTGGAAGCTGAACTGTTTAGCCGATACCAAGAAAGAATAGAAGATTTGTCTAATTTTATTTTGAGGAAAATTCAAGTTTTCAAGCTTTTGTATGGAAGTCGCCCGGATCCTGAAATTATTCAAGTTATACTTCCTAGGCTACTGCCCCAAGTTCAAGATTTCATCGAACTAAGAAATCCAACAACATTAGACAGATTATTTGAGCTCGCGGTACAATTTGAAAGCCGAAGAACAGCCGACAACGAACGACGACGCCAATTTGAGCGAAGAAGTCAGTGGAGTTCGCCAAGACCGCAGCAAAAGCAAAATCAAAGTTACGGGAATAAGGCGAAGCAATGGCCGAAGAAAGATGTGTCTCCTAAAGCGAGCGGCGAACGAAGGGAATTTAATAGAAGAACAAGCAAAGATTCCGAGGGCAACCAGAAGAAAAAGAATTTAAACTAAGAGGGATTTCTTCGAGGAAGGTGAAGAAGTCCGAAGCAGCGCAAAACCCTTCCAAAATCAATTTAAACACCGTGGTCGTTAAGAATTTGAGTTTGCCGAAGATTGAAGTTCTAATCAACAACATACCGGCGACAGCCCTCTTGGATACAGGAGCCCAAAGCAGCTTCGTATCGGAAAGATTCTTTAAGAAGCACTTTCGACGTTACAGAATTTTTAGTGCAAGAGACACGGATGTCATAGCGGCCCAAGGAGAAAAATGTAGCTGTTTAGGAAAAGTACCATTGTTCGTGCGTATCAACAACGAACAGGTAAGAATCCTGTTTTATATTGTGCGTAACCTGCAGACTTGTATTATTCTAGGTGTGGACTTTTTTAGTTTGGCAGAAGCAAAAATTGATTTCAAGGGGGGAGAACTAACATTAAATATGAAGCCAATTGAAGCGAAGAATGATAAGCCCCCGCAGCTGGACTTGGAACATTTACAAGCAGAGGAAAAAGAGAAAATCCAAGGTCTGGTAAGTCACTTTGCGAATTTATTTAGTGATGTACCAGGCTTTACGCAGGTGGTGAACCACGACATTGACACGGGGGACGCTCAGCCAGTTAGGCAAAAGCCATATAGATATGATAGGACAAAAGAAGAAATAATTGAACATCATATTAAAGAGATGTTAAAGAATAAAATCATCACGCCAATTTCTAGCAGTTATGCTAGCCCCGTTGTCCTGTGTAAGAAAAATAATGATTACCCGATTACGCACCCGAAGCGGTGGCGTTTTGCTATAGATTATCGCAAGTTAAATTCAGTTACAAAATATCCTGTATATCCGTTGCCGATAATTGAAGAAATTATTCGAAATATTTCGTCTACAAAATACATGACTACATTAGATCTCACGAGTGGCTATTTTCAGATTGGGGTAAAACCCGAGGACGTACACAAAACCGCGTTCATAACGAAATCTGGTACGTACGCATTTCTTAGAATGCCGTTCGGATTATCCGGCGCGCCGGCAACGTTCCAAAGATGTATGGACATCGTCTTAAGACCAGTCCTTGGTAAAAGCACTTTCATATATTTAGACGATATTATAATTACGAGTAGTACTCTAGAACAACACTTACAAGATTTAAGAAAAGTATTTTCATTGTTAAACGAAGCTGGTTTAAAGATAAATGCGTCTAAATGTAAATTTGCCGCAAAAGAGTTACGTTATTTAGGATTTAAAATTTCCCAAAAGGGAATCGAAACGGATCAGTCAAAAATAGTAGCCATTAGAAATTATCCTGTTCCTAAAACAGCGAAGAAATTATCGTCGTTTCTCGGGATGTGTTCATATTACCGGGCTTTCATTAAAGACTTTGCAAAAATAGCTGAGCCACTGCTAAAGTTGAAAAGAAAAAAAGCTAGGTTTTCGTGGTCAGCAGAAGCCAACTTGGCGTTTCAAAAATTGAAAGACGCATTGACTCAAGCTCCCGTCTTAAAATTTCCAGAAGGGGATAAAGGATTAGAGATTTCAGCGGACGCTTCAGATTTCGCGATTGGTGCAGTGCTTTCCCAAAATGGTCAGCCCGTGGCTTTTTTCAGCCGAACATTAAATGAAACCCAAAGAAACTATTCCGCAACAGAGAGAGAAACTCTCGCAGTGTTAGCATCAGTACAGAAATTTCGTGTGTTCTTTGGAAGTTCTCCAGTAACTGTATATACCGACCACGCGGCGGTCACTAGACTCTATTCTGGAAAAAATTTATCACCCAGATTAATAAGGTGGGCTCTCAAATTACAGGAATATAACCTAATAATTAAACATACGCCGGGAAAGGAAAATGTTGTGGCAGATGCTTTAAGCAGAATTAACTTAGATGAAAATGGAAGTGTAATTAAGATAGCCATGTTAACATCCAAAGTATTAGATTCTCGTGAAACAGTAATAGCCGAACTCAAAAAAGATCCGGAGTTCAAAAATATATACAATTATTTGGCCGACCCTGAGAATTTCAATCATCCGGATATTGTGCCGATAAGAAATAGGGCCGAAAATTACGAATTAATTGACGGACTGTTATTCTATACGAAAGCTACTAATGAGAATCATGAATATAGACCGGTTATCCCAGCTAGCATGAGGTTGAATGTATTAGAAGAGTTGCATGATTGTGCCATTTCGGCTCATTTAGGTATAAGAAAAACTGTTCAGAGAGTTCGCGAGGCAGTTTTCTTTCCAGAACTGCAAAAGTTTACTAGGGCGTATGTCCAGTCGTGCCCAACATGTCAATTAAATAATTATGTTAATTTCCGCCCGGCCGGGTTCCTAAATAGTATTAAATCAGAATTCCCAAATCAAATAATAGGCATCGATTTACTTGGACCTTACCCTCGAAGTAAAGTTAATAAAAGCCGATATCTTTTAGTTATAGTGGATCATTTTAGCAAATGGTTAGAGTTAATTCCGTTAAAACGCGCGTCTGCAAAAATTGTAGTAGATTCAATTCTAAATAAGTATATTTTAAAATACGGGGCGCCCCTAAAAGTTATTTCAGACAATGGTCCTCAGTTTGTTAGTAAAATGTTTGAGGAAATGTGTGCAAAACTGGGCATACGTCATCTAAAGATGGTCCCGTATCGTCCGCAGTCAAACATAGCGGAACGGGTGAATAGAAATGTAGTGAAAATAATTCGTAGTTATGTGAAAAACTATCACTCTACCTGGGATAGCCATATAAATGAATTTGCATTTGCACTTAGGACCGCCAAACACGATACTACACAAAAAACACCCGCTGAACTCTTCTTAGGAAGAAAGATCTTGACCCCCCTAGATAAACTGTTCTTTGTACAGGAAAGGGCAGAAGAATTTAAAATGAGTGATATACAAAAGTTAATACGGGAAGCGACGGAAAATATAGAAATGGCCCAAAGAAAACAGAAATTGTACTATGACCTAAAAAGAAGAGAGGTCAAGTACAATGTGGGAGATGAAGTGTTGAAGATTAAACACAACTTGTCAAATGCCCCAGAGGAAAAGGTGGGGAAATTTTTTCCGCGTTTTGAAGGCCCGTTCACAATTGAACAAATTACGGGGGCAGTGGTTATATTAAAAAGAAATGATGGTCAAACGCTCAAAGCGAATGTGGACCAAATAAAACCGTTCTATAATCGCAGCAAAATGGCTGTATTTAAAGATTCGTTTCAGGATCCGAGGCAATCGACTAGCCAGGAAGATATACGTCAGCAAAAACAGCAGGAACCAGCTACAACGGCATCGAAATGTCAGAAGAAGAAAGCTCCCCCCCAACAAAGAAATAAGAACCAAAAAGGTGGTTTCAAAAGAAAGTCTCACGATGCAGGTGAACAAATCTACGAACGGAATTACGAGCGCACCAAGAGAAGAAAGCAGAATGGGCAAGGGAAGCCCAATGTATCCAAAAGAACTGTGGAATCATCGGACAGGTGCCTGAGAAGCAAGAAACGCCGATTGCAGCCTGAGAATCAACTTCCCGAATACAGCAGGAACCAGGACAAGCAACGAGCAAGGGCCCAGGAGAGAAGGGCCCAGTCCACCAAACGTCCAGCGGAGCAACCTCCTCTACAAAGGAAATTGCCGAGGATACAACGACGGAATTTCAAAAGAAAAAGAGACGAGCAGGCTCCGAAAGAACAACGAAAAACGAGGAAACTGAACCAGGCCACAACTTACTCAAGTTTTAAAGATTGGGCCAAGAAAAGGATGGACGATCATAATAAGATAAGTACAATTTCGTATTCAAAAGTTTAGTTAATTTTTGAGTATACTGCAAGTTGCAGGGCTGATTTTACCTCAAGCGAGGTTGACTTTTACGCCAAGTGAGCGATAAGTCCTCATATGGAAAGTAAAATGTTTTGTTAAAAGAAATTGTAATTTTCAAAGATTTAAAATCACTTAATGTTTTGTAAATAGATTAATTCTGTAAAAGCAATGAATTGCTGAAAAGAATATGTTAACTAAATGATTTTGTATGACGCTTTGTCTAAAGACTTGTAAAATGTCTAGAATGAAAATTCGGAAAATTGAAAAACACGATTTAGTCTGTAGACTATTAATTCAATGTAATTTGATATTTCAAGAAAGTACCTTGAGAAAGGAATAGGAAGCACTTGCTGTAAGCTTAGAAATTTAACCTATATTTCTGTAAGCTTAGAAATTTAACCTCTATTTGCATTTCAGGATTGCTATGAAATTGTTAATGTGTTATGAAATGTAACAAATAATATTATGCTAGCAATGCACGTTAAGTGCAATATTAATGTGAATGTTGTGTGCAAACTGCGAATTTGTATGCATGAAAAGTTAAAGATTGACTATTTTAGAATGCAAGTGTTAATTAGGCTCTCCACCAAATACACTTAAAGTGTTAGACATAAAGCTAGTGAGAACCTTAGGATTAGCTGGTTATAGGGCGTTTTTTTCAGGTCTCGTATGTCAAGTTCTAACTAATGTTAGTCGATTGTAGGTGGAAGAGTTGAACACCCCCGAACACATAAAAACCCGCAATGGCGGTTTGCTTTACATCCAACACCGGTGAGAGAGCATACGGGGGAAGAATTTAATTGTGCTTGAATGATAATGTGTGTGTGCAAAATTACACAAAAAAAAAAAAATAAGGATTTGTACCACTTAGAATTATTCTGTTATTATGTCATACTAAAGTTGTTTTCCTTCCAGATTTTGCTGGAAGGAGTAAGACTGTTTGAAGAATAAGACTTGAAAAAAAAAATGTTGAAGATTGTTGTTCCAGAAAATTTCGTCTGTATTTTACACAAACATATATTGCCTTGTAAGAGTTGGCCTAAGTTTAGAACAGTGAAATTTTCGACTATTTAGAATTGCTAGTTTTCAACATGGTCCGTTTGGACCAAAGTAGTTTAACTATCGCAATTCTGGCGGGAAGTTTGTAAGGTTTTAGTTAAACTAACCAAGTTTATTTTAATTTAAATCTTTTCTATCTCCTCTCTGCTTCAACTTCCTGTCAGAAGAAGCGCGCGTTTTTAGCTTATGCTAATTTTGAAGTACAGCCAAGCACTATTTAAGCCAGAGGTAGAAACCTCTCGGTGTGTGAGAGCTTTGCCTCAGATCACGGTCACGCCGCTCAACGTTCGCCTGACCAGCTAGCAGTTTAAATTTATAAGCCATAGTGCTTACTACGTGATTGCATTGTAAAATAAATTAAAGTGCGGTAGTATTTAGTATATCTTGCTACGCACCCTTTTAGATAGAGGCCAACTTCCGCGAAGTGCTCTGCGAAGCAAAGTTTAAGTTCTATTTTAATTTATTTAAATTTATTTGATTGTTAAGTTCGACCAAAGTGCGGTCTTTTACGTTCTGTATCTCTCCCAAGTTGGGAAGTTTGTATTTAATAGTGATTTAATAAAAGAGGATTTCAAATCCCTTCACGTGCAGTTATTATCCAGCCCAGCAGTTACATCAGAACATAGCGTACCTTCCGCTCCCTGTTCCAGTTCAGGACTGAGTACTTGAGGTTAAGAACCCTTTACAGAATTTACCATGTTTCCAAAAAGGATGCACAGAACACTAAGTCCTGACATATTTTAGTGTCGACGGACTACCACAATATGGATTACAACACTGAAGATTTAAAACTAATTATCTAAATGAAATCACCAGAACCTTAACTGCACTAAGTTAAAATCCTTCCTTTCCTCATTGGTAAGCGATATTTTTTCCAAGTGGGTGCTCGATTTAAGAATAACAAAATTGTTTCAGAAGAAGCGGATTTTAACAAGTTAGCTTCGCAACTGGAACTGAAATTCATTGAAAACATATGGTGTGTTATGGCCTTAAGGAAAGATAAGTATTCTGACACTAAATTCTGATGCTGAAAACTTTCTTTATGCAAGGAGAGTGAAAATCCTAAAATTAGACGCTTAATCACAAGAACTGAATTAGACCATTTAAACTAGGCTAATGCATTGCTTGTTTTAATGTTTAAGTATAAAATTTTCATGACTACAGTATGTATATTTCCTAAATTTTAATTATCTATAATATTTAACATGCTTGTGCGCTTTCTCGTGCTTCTGCAGGTAAAGATAGAAGCTATGCTTGCACCTCCCCCCTTTCTGTGGTACCATCGGTGATTGAGGTATTGCTGAATTTAGCTATCTGTTAAGCTTCCGCCTCAATTTTGAGGAAGAACACCCCAGGAGTCGGTCCGAAGGTTACCCACTCTCTTTCTCCACCATCAATCTCTGAAGAAGATTTTCAACTCGCCCTATATTTTAAGTGCAACCTTGTCGCACTAAGTTTGCAAAAATCCATGCCTTCTCCTGAATTCAAACCCAGGACAAACTTCAAATTCAAACTCATTTTATTTAAATTATGTTTTATAAATATATTTTATATCAAAGGTGCTAAACTGCAGGCCTACGATCACTTGATTCCAGATGGAAAGCAATAAGATATTTTCCTGTATTACGGCAAAGAAAAGAAGCACGGTAAAGGAAAAGGATCTTATCTTCAGGCAAGAACACGATAAAATCTAACTTAAAACTTTACTCAGTCTCTATTTTAGAACTAACATAAAAGTACAGATAAATTTCCAATGAATATGCTAAACTTCACACTTCCATTCTGCTCTAAGAGGAGCCTCAGATCTAATCTTATCGTTCTGTTTTCAACCGTAGCGAACCGTTCTGGACAGGACTTCTCCGGAATCAGTTACACTGTCCAGAATTTAAACTTCAATAATCACCAGCTGCTAGTTTCTCGCGACTCCATCGTTCCAGCTTGTTCCGCCACACCTAGGCCCCAAACTCGGAATGACGTTCTTCAGATCGCAAACAACTTCGGCTGACAGACTCAGACATCATCAGAAAATGACACTCGTCTCAAAAATCTACATAACCATCTAGAGGGAAGGAGCTACGTGACTAAGTCAGAAGTGATAGAAAAGGTACAAATAAAAAATTAACTTGTTAGTTAAAATAAACTAAACTGTCACAAGTCTTGCTCAAAGAAATTTATTCAATGTAAACGAGGGCAAAGAATTAGCAGGTTTATAATAATTTTGTAAACTCATGACTTATAAGCTTATGAGCTTATAAACCTTGAGCATGTTGTTTAAAGGATGTTTTTATATAGTTTAAATGTTTAAGTTTTAGTAGCTTTACTCCTTAATTTTACCTATGGAGTTCTTATATTGCAAATAGCAAAAACTGCAATCAATTCATAACATTGAATGGACATTATAAATATTTATAAGTTATAAATATTTTATATGTATTATTTTGAAATACTTTATTTGAAAAAGATTCAGGTGAAAACGGGAGATCGGTTCACTAACCAAAATTACTATTAAATAAACATGTAAAAATGTCGTTTCAGTTTCAAATTATCGTTGCCAACTATTATTAATTCGTATACTTTAAGTTTACTGATCGTGTTAGCAATGTAATGCAATACAATCATAAAAACCATTAAAACATTTTATTTAAGAGTGTCTTAAGACCTGAAGCTCAGCAGCGGCTGAGTGAATCAGACTGCTGTTGTTGTTGCGACTAATCTCGCCTATTTGATACTACAGCAAGCCCACGCAATTCATCGTGTCAAGCAGGCAAGATTGTGCCTGTCATCGGCAAGAACCTTGGGCACCATACAGTGATAGTATGACTTTGCTCAATTCCTCCCCCAATTTTGAAGGAGAGCCCCTCGGGGTTCCGAGGGTCTCCGACCTTTCTTCCTATACCACTTACCTCTTGAGAGGACTCAACTTTAGAGTTCTTCCATTCCGCACAGACACTATTCATTTACAAACATCCATGCCTCCTGCGGGTTTCGATCCGAGCCCTTCAGAACGGCAGTCAGTGTCACTAACCACTATCCCTATTAGGCGGCAAATCGGACTGTAAAACTCGGCCAGTTCTTTCCCCAATCGGCTCTCGATGTGTATATGGGTTGATTGTGAGGATATTTTGCTTCTTTTTATGTAAAATATAAATGTACAATACAGATACACACTACTGTTAATGTTAGGAAGCCCTACACAAAGCAATTCCTCCTAATGTTAGTAAACCTATAGTGTTTTACCAAATTACGAAACATGAAAATTACTCCGATCTTCTAAGGGAGGATATTTCCAGAATTATGTGCGCTATTTTTTATTTCTAAAATCGAGCAATAGTCTATGAAAAAATAATTTTCTTAGAAAGTCATAAATATTTAGAAAGTGTATCATACTCTGCACTTACATACACACAATAGGTTAAAAGCGAAGAAGAAATAAAGAGAAAAAAACCATTTTAATTGCTTTAAAAGATGTTGTATAGCTATGATACGAACTTGAAAGAATTCTTAATACGAAGCTAGACAGTTGAAAGATACGTTTATTTTAATTGACAGAAGCAATTTTGATTTCTATTTCCGACAAACCTCATTGCTCTTTTAAGATGATTAATGGGAGTCCTTGTGACATCTACAATGAGCCTTAATGATTTATGTTTTTTCATCGACTCCATCTTGAAGCTAAAGATTAAAAATAACAAAAAACATTTAAAATAAATATCAATATAAAATTGCATTCTTTACAATTACGAATTCCTGAAGTATAAAAATATTACAATATGTGGTACAATTATATTACAATATTTGAGGTTGACATGTTTACAGTGTAACTTTTGATAAACCGATAAGCAAATTTAAAGCGTTGGTTAACTTTTGGGAGATTACAGCTATTGCTAAAGGAAAGCAGAAAGGCATAAAATGAAAATAATCATATAAAGTAATCACATAATTTTGATATTATGTGCAAATGTAAAATTAGTCTTCCTAAATCAATTATTCTTGTCTATTTCCGTCAATATTCGCGTATTTAGTTTCTGAAATCACTGTCTTCGTGATTTCTCATCTGCTTAATTATTTTATTTTTAAGTGCATATTTTTTAATTATAGAAATGTTTACACATAGTTAACTAATTTTTTTACTGAACTCTGAATAAGTTTCCAAAAGGCAAATTTATTACAAGCGTTATGAATTCCTAATGATTATTCAGAGGTAGTCTTAATTTTAATTCTGACATTAATAAAATCGAATATTAACTGTTAATAATACAGATGTCACGCAATTTTTTCTTCCTTTCACGTAAAGGTACCTTAAATAAAATCCTTATATGATTTTCATCTATGGTTCTTTTATATTTTATATGTTTAATCCAATAACTCGCAGGCAGCAGACTCATCTCATAAAGACGTCTAGAACCTGTAGCGTGTACTACGAGATCTGCTAAAATTGGCTAGGAACAGGTTTAGCAAGTCTAATCCTCAAGGTAGACACGATTTGTTTTACTTTTGTTCTCCTCTCTTTCTGTAACCTGTCTGGAAAATCTGTTTTGATTTCACTCATCTGTGATAGGAGAGCAGCCCGTATATACTGGCATTTCCATCGCAATCCGTAGTGAATTCTTGATAGCATTCCTTTGAAAATCTTAGAGCTATTATATCTTCAGATATAGAATGACCCATATCTTGCATCAATAACTCACTTGCGATCAAAGTCACTAAGTTCTCCCCACATATTCTGGTATAATCTGTATCTCGATAAGATAAATTCTTAATGAAAAAATTACGCGAATCTCTAGTTATGTTACATGTTCCACTATTTGGAGAGCATACACACTTCTCACCTTCGTTATTTCTAATGTTTTGGTTGTTTAATGAAATTATAGTATTTCTATTCATAAACAGAAAAATAAATTATACAGAAATTGTGTAACTACTAAGAACACAAAGGAGAGACAATATTGAGAAATGGAACTGGATATTTATGTTGAGCATCTGAATATTTAAAAACTATGTTGAACAATGAGCTTATGTTAAGCAATGGTATTAAATATTTTGATTAGTCTTGTATGTCTTGCTATTAACTGAATACTTACGGTAGGGCAAACCAGAATTCTGGGGGTATACTTGCATATGAATATATGCATATGAAAAATATGCAATTCCTTCGCCGGGAATCGAACCACGGACCTCTGAAATACCGGCTCAGTGTGCTGACCATTACACCACGAAGGCACGCTAAGAATGTGGGAGATATACCTTATATACTGAGTTTATTTCGATACTTCGGCATTATGCAGAGCACTATTATATAATAACGATCGAAAGAGCTCAATTCCTTAAAAGTGAGAAGTACCGCAGTTCTTATAAATACTGGCATATATAAATATGCCCCGTGATATACCGTATGAAGTATGGCACTTAATACAAGACAGAAAAGTTTAACTATTTGAGTTTTCGTAAATCGTAGTGATTACTTTTCCTAATGTCTCTTGTTCGATGTTTAAATTTCCATTTTCTCAGATATCAACGACTTTTTTTCGAACTCTGATCAGCAGACGAAGAATGGTTACACTAGACGTTCTATAGATATTTTGTAGTTATATATAATATATGGTATCCTATACGGCATATTGTATCATCACAAGGTCCAGCCTGATAAGTTGAAAGATCAAAGCCGAGAAACATTAAGAGTTCGTTCAACGCACGTTTTCCTAAATTCCTTTGAAATGCCTTCGAAAATCTACGAAGGTATCCTTTCTTTAGACAGAGAACTCTAAAACTCTTTGCCGTAATTAATTTCAGCAATGAAACTCTGTAAAGCGGAAGTAAAACGTTAACCTATAATGCCCATAAAGTCGTGAACGTTAATACAACAAATTTCTCTTTTCAAATAATCATAATTCTTTCAAAATTCATCGAGTAATTATCACATTTCAACTTAATTCTCTATGAATATCAATTGCGTTCTGTTCTATTCTTTCACGTATCAACAAACCGCTGTCAGGAGAATTTCCTGTTATTTAAGCGTTCTCTTATAAAACCCTTCTTTCTCTTAAACAAAAGAGTGACGTCAAAACTCCTTCTGCAAAGTGAACTTCTTGCTTTTAAAAGAATCCTGTTCTTTCGATAATGGAATAGTATTATTTGCAACTGTTCAACCTAAATCTTCTTGAAATATTGTAAGAAAGATATATACAGTTAGTTCTCCTTTAACTTAGATATACGACTATACTATTATTTTTTTAAATCATTACCCTACTGATAGAAGTCAATTACACTATCGCATTTTACTTTAAAAGTAATATAGTGGTTAAAGTTGCTTAAATTTAATTGCATTATTATACTTTACTTTTAAGGTAATGAAGTGGTTGCCAACAGCCTTTCAGAAAATTTTTCAATATCTCTTGGCACGCTATTAGTTTTCAAAATTCTTATGATTTTAATTCTAAATTTCAATGCATTGAAGTCTCTTGACGAAAAGGATCAGTCAGTAAATAATCCTTTTCTAGCACGCGGGTAATGTTTTACCTTATTCGAGTTCTAATGATAAAGTATTAGTCAATAATTTTTGCCCCGTAGTCTCTGTTTAACGAAGACGTTAAAGCAAACTTATTTTCCTGATCATTTAAAGCTTTATACGAGAGGTAACATAATTTCCCTAATGGAAACAAATATGTGTTTCTTTCTAATATACTAAATATTTCTTAGGTAAAATTAGCCTCATTAAAACACTACGTACATACAAGCTAATATAATGGCAATGTGATAAAAACTCATCTGTATTAGAGGATATATAGTTGTATTTATTTCAAAACTCCTCAGAAAATCATTTCTTCGCAAGATGAGTAAATTCTAAATATCACGTAATAATTTTGTTAAATTCGGATTCACGAAAGCGAGATTTGTATTATTCGAATACGATCCAACGAAATATCTTCCGTTTTTATGATATAAAACTGCTGTCAATGTGTTTACGTATACTTACTAAAGAAGAACACACAAAGCGAAAGCAAATAGGCAAATTGCGTTTGTAAAGTAACATAATGATTCATGACACGGAAATAAGAGCGTCTTGCCCAGTAATGTGCTTGGAATGTGTTTTTCCATTAAGCTTAGATGCAGCCATCTTATTCTCTAAACCAGGGCTTAATAACTTTCTTGTTCTATTTTTGTGGAGTTTTTTTTCTCGACAATAGAGCTAAAAGCATAACAAAATATTAAAAGGAATATATTAAAAAACGAACACTAATCCTATGTAAAATGTTTGCAAGGCACTAAAGATATTCTTCTTATGTGCGTTTATACTGCAACTGTTATCATACTGATTCTGTTATTTAGGAATTTTATATTCGACTGCGGGTAAAAAGCACACTTTATTTTCAGTGATTTCTTGCTCACAAACTCCCCATGTTGAATAAAACATAAAAAATGTTATATAATTAGTTTACGATAAAATATTCAATAGGAAGTTTATTTTTTTCAATTGCTATAATAATTGGTCTTTAATAAATCTATTAAAATGTATTCCCATATTATCGAATATGACTTTGTTTTCGACGATAGGCTTTCTTTACTTAATCCCGGAAGATTATCTGACATTATTTTTGCAAAATTTAAGTATTACCTAAGATAAAAGTTTTACAAGATGTTTTTAATCTACGGAAATTATTTTTAAATCAATTTTAAATAAAGATTAAAATATATGATGTACCAAAAGTTCCTGCATTGCCTACATTTATAAATTGATTTTATATAAAACCAAGCCCTAATTTTTCTCCTACGCTTCGCAGTACTAGAAAACGTCATCCATAATCTCCTAAGGAGTCTTTTAACCCAGATTACGAAATCTCACATTAAATGACTTGTGTTGTATAACTACTAAATTTGGCCAGAGTCACAGAACTTGAATCTATGCTTCTAGAAACCATTCAGTACAAGCTATGCTTCATTAGTTGCATAATTACATTATAAACAATAAGTTAAAAACCGAGTTTTAGAAGTTCTCAATCGAATATAAAATTTCACTGAGCTATCTTCAATAATCTGTAAGATTTGTCCTAAGTTAATTAACAGTTACTTTAAGTTACGATTCTTTCCTAATTTCAGCTTACAATTTCCTGCCAGAATGTAATTTCAGAAACGCAGTGAATGCAAATGAGTAAGAGTCTTATTTAAGTCGATGCTTCATCGACTTCTACAGAGTTAGTCTGATTTTCCTGACTACAGCGCGTTTGCAATTCGGCTGCATTCTTTCTTCTTTCTTAGCTACTACGCTGACCATACTTTAGGCCCTTGCTTGGCTTCGCCGATTACATTAATATTTGGGGGCCAACTACTTAGATTTCTCGATAGCTTCGGCTATACCTTTCAGATAGCTTTAGTTAAGCTTAGTTTAATTTAAATTCATAGTTATTTAAGTTTAAGCCCAAGTAAAGGCTTTGTGTGTACTCCAAATAGGAGTTAATTGTATTTATTCTGAATAAAGGGTAGTTAACCCTTCTTAAGTCTTACGTGTTTTGTTTCACACACTTAAGCGATTATTCGCTTGTTAGTATTCGTGGGATTCTAACACAGAACTTTGGAATTAAATAAGTAAAATCCCACAAATCTTTTATTAACATGAAACAAACTTTTCAAAGAAATGCTTGCGTTATATTATTCTAAACAAAAAAAAAGTGAGATACAGAAATTCCGTAGCAAGAAAACTATAAAAATATGCCATCTTAAAACCATATTTCGAAATACTTCTGTATCACTGTATCATTAAGTTCCCTAGTAACTTGAATTGAACACCAGCTGTGAAATATCTCTAGTGCGTGTGTGTATGTGCAAGTACTAAATTACAATTTTGTTTTTATTGTTACTAGATAAAATTCATTTAATTGGATTGTGATTTCCATGCTGGAAAAGGTAGCTTAGAAAGAAAATCCTAAAAATATACTTCACGGTAAGCGAAAGCAACAGTAACAAAACATGAGGAAATAAAAAAAAACGGATGAGTATGAAAACGCAGAATGGGATAGAGCATACCAACCATTAGAAATTAGACAAAAATGTTGTTTTGCTTTTAATTTTATGAAAAGCGTTTTCTTGTTCCATAAGTAATTGAAAAGATAGTTTTTGCGATATTTTCCACTGGGGATCTGAATCAAGTTTCATATCAGGCAATGAAAGCGGTTGTGCTAAAGAAAGGTTTCTGTTGCGTGAAATTCATAAACTTTGAGACAAATCAAGTATATCAAAACGAATTTTTCTTAGTCACTCTTTTGACGAATAAATTACAGATTTCCGGACTGAAAATTTTAATAAAAGTTTGAACTAGATATATTTCAGAGGATTTCGATATCGGTTGCAAGGTTATTTACAAAATTTTTCAAAAGATTCAAAATTCAGAGAAAATGCTTTATTCAATATTACATACGTAAAGCGAATTTCATTCAGTTCAAATGCTAGCAGATCGGAAAACTTGGGAAAAACTGATTATTTATTTTACACCATTTCAAAAATTTAAGAGCTATATTCTGCAGTTAACAGGTCACCTGAGATTTGAAAAATACATGTTTAACCTTTAGAAGATTAAGCATCTACTTAACTGTTGCCTGTCACTAGAGCCGCCCAATTTACATTCTAGGTGCAGTTTCTCCAAGTAGAACCCTTTACGCGTTAACTCTCATTAACGATCAATGCATCTCAAAACTCGAGGAATGAAGAATTCAATTTTACCACCCGGGATTTATCACTGTGGTGGACATGGTGTCGGAGACAGGCCAGATCAGTAGAATACAGGATAATTAGCAAATCTGACGCTTATTCTCAGGCGGCGGGGTTGAGCCTAATTAAGGACGAAACGCTAATTACTTTGTTGGCGAGGCTAAAGGTAGAAGACAGTCCACTCTTTTCGCGTTTGGTTTCGTTCTTAATTCAAAACGGATGGATTCAAGACTAACTTTGTTAATTAAGTATTCTTCGAAGTTGAAAATAAATTGAATCGCTACCCAAGCATTCAACTATACTTTAGGAATTCAAGTCATGGGAATTAGCCTCATGTTCCAGCAACCTAAATAACTCTCTTAAGAAAAAAGAAACTAAGTCGGGAAATAACTAAGCAATAAAAGAAATGTTTCGTTTAAAGCACCTCTTAAATATTATTCGAATAAGTCATAGGGAACATAAGGCGCTTTTGCTTTAAAAGATATTTAAAAGCAATCTTTCTAAACCTTTCTGAGCATTTTTAGTTTTGGAAAAACGAATTTTACAACTAAACAAATTTTTTATGTTTTCTTTTGTATCATTTCGGAAAATGTTCGATATAGATATTTATTTATATCTTAGGTGACAACCATGTCTCCCGAAAACAAAAAGAATTAAAACTAATCAGTATTACTTTGCAATTTTTTAGCTCGGTAATCGTTAAAGCATTTCAGTTCAATGACCATTAACTGCAAATTTTACTACAGCTACTCTCTTATTACAGACGGTGAGATGAGGAAGTAATTTTCTTGATGAGATACCGTTTTCGGAAACATATCTTTTACATTAATTTTTAATTATTCTCTTCCAGCTACGCTTACTTTTAAGAAAAAACTGTGAGCTAATAATTTGAATATAAAATAAGAAGGTATTTAAATATTTACAAAGAGATAAATAAGTTTTTGAGGATTAGTGATGTAGTTTTTCGCTTATTTTACATAATAAATTATTTTTTGTACCTTTCCTGAAACTCTTATTTTCCCCTCGCATTTCCTCGCCAGGATGCAAATTTAAAGTTAAATAAAGTGAGTGTAAAATCAGACGAATGTTGTAATTTATTCAGAGCATGATTTTGCTAGCCAGCGTAAGTTACTAGTTTGTCCTTGCTGTTACGCTGAGTTTCTGATTCGCCTTGTGGTCATTTAATAAGTACATCGCCATCTAATTTGTTGAGTCAGCCTAGTTAGCCTTAAATTAAATTGTTAGTTCAGCATTAGTCTTTATATTTGAAATTATTTATGATCTATTCTTAAGTTCCACCGCAAGTCGTCGGTGTTATTGTAAGCACGAAGTGAGTGCATTTGTGTTAAGAATTTGAAGAATAATAAAGGGTTATTTGACCCTTCTTCTGTGCTAGTATTCTTTTACAACTTTGCGAAAAGTTGCCAACCTTAGTGAGATCTAGGAATATTTGTGATAGCGAAGGGAGTTAGATCTTACAGTACATTTATTCAAAATAAAAAGACATCCATTTTGTAAGGTTCCGCGCAAAGAGAGATTTATAGCATAAATTTGTAGCTCCCCTAATTTACAAGCTTGTTATATATTTCATTACAGAGGTTCTCAATACTGAAAAGCAAATCAACCAAAGAGCTTGCGTTTCCTTGTACAGGTTGAAAACTGTTAAAGTAGTAAACAAGTATTTAATTGATTGCATAGACTAAAATTCAAAAGTATTACAAAACAGTAAATTTTAATCTATAAAATTCCTTTTGACTTATCTCAAAAGAATTACTCTTTACAAAACGGAAACAATTAGACCAAGAACGCCATTAATAAAAGCAACGACAGTTTTTAAATCAGCGATTAAAAGATCAGGGAAAAAAATGAATCCATTACTCAAACGAATATGACCAATCTTACTCAATACGAGCAGAGTTAAAAAATTAAAATACTGTAACAGGTATAAACAATCCATCTTGCATGCCTCCATTCTTGCTGGAGTGCATTAATTTGTACAGATGTCGAAAATTATTCGATAAAAAATATTCCATGTTTTCTGAATATTTATGTGTAGTTTGACTACATTTGTTGCAGAACGTTTCAGTTCGCAAAATATCTCTTCAAATCCAGAAAATACTTAAATATCAAATGAACATGTGAGAAAAAACAACTACTAAACTGTCTAACAACCATGTTAATTAGAATTATCGTTTTAAGAAAAGGCTTTACCTTACTGAAAAACTAATTTTGTACCTGATCAGAAAAGACCTAATGAGAGTGCTCGTGATGCAGTTATTCCAATAAAGTGCCTAATGGCAGCCTAAATTGATCAACTCCACGATTAGACTGCGAATTTTATAAATTAGGGTAATCCACACAAAAAAAGATCTCCTCGTTGGATATGTTGCTTTGTTTTCATCATAAAAGATCTTACTGTTTCATTCCTATACCTAAAAATGGCCATCACTATGTCCAAGGCGCATTCGATTTCGGAGGTGAATATTGTAAGACAACATTCGCTCCTTCAATGAGCATGTTGATGCCATTTCTGGAACCGATCTTCCCAATGGTTGGATGACAATTGCAATCTTGCTAATGGCGCGCATGATCTTAATCTTATTTCCAGGCGAGGATTTCAAATTGTCCCGCTAGACAGTGCGGATCTACTGCAGCTGCAATTTCGTTGCTGCGACCATTCTGTCGTCTAAAATTACTCTTCGTTAAAACCAATCACTGCATTCATCCTCTTCCTTTGAAGCAATCTACCAGGCCTATTCGTTTTTCTTTCATTATAAGCAAGGGAAAAAAGCAGGCAAGGGAGAAATGTATTTTAATGTAACATATATTCAGTATTTTTCTAACATATTAATGCTCGAAATGAATTGCTTTTCAAAAGTTGTTCATTTCAAATTTCATTTACAATATTTTGAAAATTATTATCTCAAAGTGTTTTGCCAGTCTTATTCTGTAAATATGTCATCTACATTAATAAGGAATTTATATTTAACTTTAATAATCTTATAAGATATTTTCTCTTTTCTTTCTGCATGCCTTCGTGGTGTAACTGGAAGCTCAAACGACGCGTATTCGAGAAGTCCAGGACTCGATGCCCGGCGAGGCCACTACAATTTTTTATACCCTCTGCTTCAAAATAACCTAATGACTCTACAAGCACTTCAAAATTACTTAATATTTTTTGACCAAATAGGATCTATAAAAGAAAAAAATTAAATTGAATATTCAGCATGCGACTTCTTCTTATGTCAATTGATCATGAGTTCATACAGTGAATCAAGGGTTAAAAAAACTGTAAATATTTTACATAATGCAGCAGATGTAGAATTAAATTTCCAAAGAATTGAAACAATAAACATATCAAATGATTAGTCTTTATATATACAGAGTGTTCCAAAATGATCTTTTCAACTTTAATCGCATATAAGTCAGAAGTAGCAATAGAGAGAAAGGCGCGATTTGCGGCATAATGTTCACACATACCTAAAGTTTTAGTAGCCGTTCAATGTTTGAGCAATCTGTAGCAAGCAGGATAATATCTATCTATTCAATTTCCTCCCACGCCTGGCCTAGTATGCCCTTCGTAACAGTTTACAGGTGCGCCGGCGCGACTTCATAGTTCCTGCAGGTACCGCCCTTGGACCTTGTAGACCACATCCTTCAAATTCCCCAACGAAAAAACTAGTGGGATTATGTCCGAAGACCTTGAGCGTAAGACAACAGGTTCTTCTCAACCAATCCAGCCACCTGGAAATGTGACATTGAAAACCCTCCTAACGATCGCGGCCCTATGAGGAGGGGCACCGTCCTGCTTGGCAAGATATCAGGTTGCAGACGTTCGAGCTGTGGAAATGTAAACTGTTCTAACATATCCAGGTAAAGAACCACGGTGATTGATGCCTTTGCCATTGAAAAACGGCCCCACTATATGGTCATGAGGCAAACAACTCCACGCTTTTACCTTTGGAATGTTGTGCACAATTTCCCGACTTACCTGATGGTTCTCCGAGTACCACATCCGTAGACTGTGTCGGTTTGCCATCCCAGATACATGAAAGCACGCTTTATCTGAAGACATTACTTTTGTCAGAAAGTCAGTGTCCTCGTAGATGCGATTCAGAGCTTAAAAGAGCTTATGTACCCGTTCTATGGTCGTTGGTAGCTGCAACTGTCAAGATGCTTAAAGTATTGATTTGGTTGGTCTTCGGATAAAAGTATTGATTTGAAGTATTGATTTGGTTGGCTGTTACACCCGTTCTACATCTGCGTCACTCGTGCTCGGGCATCCAGAGCTCGGCCTCTTTATGACACGATCGGTTTCCTTGAGCCTCGTATACCACTGCCGTATGGTTGGACGCGATCAGAGTATACGTTTGTAACGCGTCCAGAAGCTCCTTTGGACTTGGATGGCAGATTTGGTCCGTATCCATCATTCCACACACTGTGCGATCTCCTGAAGGGGGCCGTTTTCATCAATGACCTACCTGCAAAGGTAAAAAATAAAAGAAATTAGAGAACAGAGATTGTGTTGGTATATAGCAAAACTTTAGGCGTGTATGTGAACATTATGTTACAAACCGCACCTTTCTATCTTTATCATTTGTGACTTATACAAAGTTGGAAAGATCATTTTGGAATGTGCGTGTATGCTATCTTCTTCGGAGTACTTCTAACATAACTAGGGGCTCTGTGAGTGATATATGCTGCTTTATTCAAATCTTTCAGCACTGTTACACTAACCAGTTAACAAAAATAAATGGGACTTTTAATACCTTTTTAATTTACAAAACTGGCGAAATGGCCAATGAAGATAATCAGCGCTGTACGACTTGTTACGCAGATGCTCACAACACGTAAGTTCATCATAAAGCTATTAGGCTGTTGCTCATAAAACGTCTGAACTGGATGCAATGATTTTCGGATTATAAAACACTCCTAGCTGGTACCAGCACAGAAGATAGTTACATCTTTACATATTTTTAGAACGATTCTAATAAAGAATTTTAAAAAAGTAAATCTTTTGCAATAGAAATTTCTGTCTGCAGCTTGTTATATTATACGATATTTTTCCCTCCTTCTTAGCATGCCTTTGTGGTGTAATGGCCAGCACACTCGGCGCGTATTTGAGAGACCTGAGGTTCGAGTCACGAGGAGGGCATTGCTCATTTTTCCCATCTCTGAGCATCAAAAATCCTAATGTCTCTGCAATATGAAATGAGAAATATCATCTGCTGTTAAATTTATTCTTCTTTCCAAATGTCGCATGTAAACAAGCTGTGGATTGAAAGATATATTTTTGGTCTTTCCGAAAGGAAATATTTCTATTCCTTATTTCAAAAACGTAGTGACCTGCATCGTATTAAAATCTGTAAGTGAAAAATAAGCAGCATTATTAATCGAAAAGAGAAAAACCGTCAATCATTACTTCTACATAGAAAGAAGACTCGAAACGAATACCCAAAATAAGAACATATTCTTTTTGGTGTTTCTAAAGTTAAATTATAGGTAATAAGTGAACATCCGCCGACGCAGAAATCAATTACAAAGTCTTTAAATACATCTGTAGTAACAATAGATTTACATTTTAAAAAAGCTAAAATGCATTATGTCCACCAGCTTTTGCCAAGACATGTGGCTCAGTGCGGAACAATTTTTAGATTCACGTATAGAAACTATTTCTCTGGACGTAATTGGAAATATATTGTGATTCTTGATGAAGCATGTATTTACCTTAAAGACTGCAACAAAAAAGGTCTATTTATTTCGAAAACGAACCAAAGTTGGTTTCAATGCAAGAAATGTTTCAGAGAGGGATTGATGATTATTTCAGTGAGGGGATTCTCTTACAGTGGGAAATTAAAAATAAGAAGAGTAGGAAAAATGCTAAAGTCAACGCAACGTATTATCAAGAGAAAGTTTAACTTTCTATGTTTACAGAAGAAATTCCATTTCTTTATCCCAATGTCTTGCAAAGAGTGAAATTTCATCAAGAGAATGTAACAAGCCATACTTGCAAAAGTACTGCTTCATTCCTTGAAACAATGAAGACTGATACAGGTGCTGTATATATGTTACGGTGAAACACCGAAATCTGGAGAATGTCGACTTTCACCGGTGAATGTTAACATTCACATAGTCGCTTTGTGTATGTCCGAAATATTTTCCAAATACTCTTATTTCTGACTTAACCAGTGAATGTCGACATTCACCATGTACTAATGGTGAATGTTGAATATATGAGAATATTATATTTTCTTCTCCGTTATTCAGTCGCGAAAAAACACACAATACATTCAAAAGGAGAAAGGAAAATTATAAAGGAGTAAGTAAGTTAAAAAGTAAAAGTAATTAAAGTAATTAAGTAAGTTAAAAAACTTACTTAATTATACAGTAAGTTCTAAATGAGAAAATAAAATAATAGTAATAAAAATCTTACTAAATTATGTGATTCAAATCTGATTAATTGCAACAACTTAAACTATTATGAGACTTTGAATTGCACAAGAGGCCCTTGCTTTTACAACTGCATTTATGGGAAACATCCAGTCGCCTCTCTTTTCGACCTACACCAGAGCATATCTGTGATTGTCGACATACATCGGTAAGGGTCCGAATGTACAAGAATGCAATGTTATATTCGATCTTTCACCGACGTATTTGGTGAATGTTGACATTCTCCGGTGAAAGTCTCCAATTTCGGTCTTTCACAGTAACATATACACTCTTAGACAAAAAAAAAGACGCACCACGACGCATCCAGAAGATATAAAGCAAACTGGACACAAATTGATATGCATAAAGGTATCGACGGAAAATGCAAAATTTTACATTTTGGCTACCAATGAATGAACGGTTGTCGCTACAGCGCATCTGATCTCCGCAACTGGCACGATATTTAAGAGGAGAAATTACTATTCCAGGTCATAAATTCTTGACGAATTGCATTCCGTGTACTCTGGTAGACAGTAACTATGCCTCACATACAGGTGCGCGAACGATATGCGCAGATGTCAGAATTTGAGAGAGGTCGTGTAGTTGGGCCCAAAGAAGCCGTTGGTCTTATCGGCGAATAGCTCGACATTTGAGCAGGAGCGATGTCACTATTAGACGATGTTGGCAGGAATGGGTAACCCATGGCCGCACACAGCGTCAAGCAGGAAGCGGTAGGCCTAGAGAAAGGACAGAGCGTGAAGATCGAGCAATCGTCAGAGCGGCACTCACAGCCCCAGATGCATCAGTATCATCGATTGTACGTGCAACTAGTGCTTCAGTAACCACAAGAACTATTCATAGACGGCTCACAGAAAGGGGCTGAGGTCACGGCGCCCCTTGCACCGACTACCATTGACCTCTGTACAACGTCAAGCCCGTTTGCAGTGGTGTCGGGCTCATTCGCACTGGAATGTCACTGTGGAGTAAAATAATCTTCAGTGATGAGTCCCCCTTTGAACTGAGCCCCGATGACCAGCGAAGGCGAGTCTGGAGACGCCCCGGACAGCGGTGTGATACCAACCTGACTATCTTCCGGCAGACAGACCGACAACCAGGACTGATGGTCTGGGGTGTCATTTCATTTCATAGTAGGACCCCTTTGGTTGTCATCCGTCGCAACCTTACAGCACAGCGGTACGTCGACGAAGTTCTAAGGCCCATTGTGTTGCCCTTCATGTCAAGCCACCCTGGGCTTATATTTCAGCAAGATAATACCCGCCCTCACACTGCACATGTTTCTACTGCTTGCCTTGGTGCTTGCCGAACATTACCTTGGCCAGCAAGGTCGCCGGATCTCTCTCTTTTATTGAGCACGTTTCGAGCAATATGGGCAGGGCCCTCCAACCAGCTCGGAATGTTGACGATCTAACTCGCCAGTTGGACAGAATTTGGCCTGATATCCCTCCGGAGGACATCCGCAACCTCTATCAATCGATGCCAAGCCGAATAACTACTTACATAAGCGCCAGAGGTGAACAAACGCGTTACTGACTTTTTCACTTTGTGAAGCTCTATCACTTCAATAAATCATCCAATTTTTCTCAAACTGTAATCATTTGTTTTTCTGTATATGTACATCACATCTACCAATTTTCGTCCCATTCGGATAACTCCTTCTTGGTGCGCCTTTTTTTTTTGTCTAAGAGTGTATCTTTTCAACATATTGCTGTGAAGTCTTTTGACGTTTCACCTATAAACTATTTTGCGTTTGGTCTCTTGAGAAGAGCTCTTTTTAACCACAAAACCACTACCTTTGATGGATTCTGGAAAGTAGTGGAAGAGGAACGGAAATCAATACCCATGGAAATTTTACAAAAAGCCCTTCTATCATGGAAATCACAATGCAAACTTTTAATCCAGAAAAACTTCCATCAGTTCGAACATTTAAAAACGTACTCTTCACATTTTAAACATTTAAACGGCCGCGAAGTCGTTCTAAAAGTATGTAAACACCTTCTTTATATTGGATATTAAATTTTAAATGTATGTTGCCTATGCTTCTCGAATCGTTTGACTTTGAATGAGATATAGATCGAATGATGCAAAAATCGGTACCTTTCCTTTACCAATTTGAACTTGGTCTCAACGTAGCAGACACAATCAGGATCATCACTGCAACGATAAACTTAGAAAACTGGTAGAGTCTGAGCCTTTGCCAAACTGTAAGGGATATGACAAAGAACCACATCATAAATTATTTGACAATTTTTCATCACTTCCAAGCACTTAGAAAAGTCAAGGAGCTTGATAAATGAATTCTCCATGAGCTCTCTAAAAAAGACTTAATGCATCCGCTGAAAGTTTGTACTTTTCTGCTGATTTAAATTTAAAATTTTCGTGTTGCATAAGGTTAATTTGTGGCCGAAAACGGATGTCATACAGTAATCAATGCCTACCTGGAACTAGATGCTGATGAGGCCTCACAACACAAGCTGAAAATCTGAATCGTCATCCAAGGAAGATAATGATGACTCTTTGGTGATTTTCAGCCGGTATTCTTTCTTAAAGTACGGTGAAACAACTAATGATCAACAGATGAAATGCGCCCGAAACTGCGCGTCTAAATTTGTCGACAGAGATGGAATAATTTTATTTCATTAAACTCTGAACAACTCTGAATATTGAACTCTGTCAAGCGAAATAATCAGAAAATATATCAGTTCATATCCTTAGATTCTACCCTAGCTAATATATTCAACTAACTTCTTACCAACCGGCGACTGCCTTTTTAAGCACTTATTTTATCACTTTTCCGGGGGAACGAATCAGTAGTGACGCACTTGTCAGAGACGCTTTCAGTGAATTTCTTAGGCTCAAAACTTAAAATTGATATAAATGCATTTATATCTTTTCGGGAGAAATGCATTGAATTCAGTGGTCAATATTTGGATTAAAGTGAATTTTAAAGCAACCACAGTTCTCTGATGTTTCATCACCAAATCCTATATTTCTATTCGACAACTTAATAACTAATAATGGTAGAAGGTGGCAGCGAAATTGTAATAACAAATCCAAAATTACCGAACACTTGCAAGACTGGGCCAAACTCTTCGTCATTTAGCCGGCTGATAATCACGAATCTTGCAAGGGTACACTACAGCGGTAACCCTTTCGATATATATATATATATATATTATATAATAGGGTTAATTTTTTATAAATATGACTTTTCACATTTATTTACACTTCTCTCGCTGCCAGTGATGACATCTGAGAAGTACTAGAGTTTGCAGGCTTACATTTTGACAGATCTTAAATTTTAACACGTCTGCATATTTTGTCGTATTAAATGGTATAATAGAATAGGGTCCGCACGCATCTTATGTAATTCTATTAAACCTAAGTTTTTTATTTTTTTATATTTTCAAGCTACATGGCTTGTCTCCTACATTTTATAATTTTTGTAAATCTCTAAAACTTTTCTCATATATTTGCTGAAATTACTTCTATATGTGAACACCCTTTCGCACTTTGAAAATGAACACTAAGTGCCAAATATACTGTCAAATCTCATGTGATGTGTTTTTTTATCAAAAAAATTAATATCTAATATTTAACACAACTGTCATCTCGAAAACGATATTTATAATAAGCTCCGATTATTTTGCAATTAATGGAAACGGTCAACATTATTTTTACATCTTAATAAGGTAGTCCTCCCGCCTTCTTATCATGCCTTCATGGTGTAGTGGTCAGCACGCTCGGCGCGTATTCGAGAGATTCGTGGTTCAACTCCCGGTGCGGGCATTTCTCATTTTTGATCTCTCCTGCTTTTAAATAACTTAAGATCTCTACAATCTGAAGTCGTGACATTTAGGATTTGTGTTAACATTTTTCTTTTATGCCTTGTGTCGTTACGTACTTCTTCCGTCCAGATGTTTATACGAATTGTATGGCAAGCGACACAGGTTACAATTAAGATGAAATCTTAACTCGGATTCTGAGTATATTTCTTGCTGTTGCTTGGGTAAAGTGCAACTCCATTAGAAGAGAAGGAGAACGTATGACGTTAGTCACTTTAGATAAGTGTAAAAAGTTAGTTATCAGTTTCCGTCAGATCCAGCAAGGTTGAAGTTCCGCTTAGGATTTTGTTGAAATTGTAATCCGTGTAGTATGCTGTAAGTTAACGCAGAGAGTTGCTGTCACACGAGAACTCGAAATATTTGTTTTGCTGCTATATTTAGCTGTAATACCACAAGTCTTTCAGAATAAAGTTTTATGTTAGTTTGGCTTTACAGTGGGGTATTAGAAACAGTAATTCTTTATAGACTTAACTTCCTCCTGTACAAGACCGAGGCCCTTCACCCCAACCAATATGGATTTCGACTAGGATGCTCAACTGAAGATGCCATAAAAGACCTAATGGCCACTATCCAACAGAATAAAGAAAACAGCTTGCATACTCTGGCAATAATCATCGACATCAACAGAGCCTTTGTATCACTTTGGCGGCCAAACGTAATACAATTATTGTAAAATATGGCCTGCTCGACAACCATTATTACCGTCCTCCGCTCGTACTTTCAGGATTGAAGGGTACAAGTGACACCAGACAGTGGCATCTATGTCAAAAATTTCTCTAAAAAATGTCCGCAGGGTCCTAGCTAGGATCAATCATGTGGTATGTAGTATCAAACTTGGCATTTCAGCAGTAGAATACGCCTGAATGCGGACAATTTTATGCTAGTTGTAGCAGAAAGGAGCAAACTCGAAATGAGAGCTCAGTTACTGCCTTGATCTCTTCGCCCAATGAGCTACACTGGTGTGCAAAAATTAAGGACGAGACGGTTTTTTCAATATAACTTTGTACAAAAGCTTTCCAAATCAACACATTTAATACCGTAAGATCCCCAATACGTAAGGACATGGGTAATGTAAGCAACACTTACTAAAAGAGAAATCAGAGGGATAAAAAGAAGCTTTATTGAAAAAGTAGCATGGAGCGCAATGCGACTGAAGGCCGAAACATCCCTGTGATGGGTGTCCAGCAAGAAACATCCGGTCTTTAATAGGGGATATGATCTCTCCTGACTGCTAGGCAGGTTTCACATCATTTGTGCATGCTTGATATGTGGTTGTTAATGAGCTGTTGAGACACTGCTGCTCGTTCCTCTTGTAGCACCAATCGCAGTTTCGGAATCGTTACAGGCGATAAGTTACATGCTGTCACGGGTCTCCTTAGTAAGTTCCGTACATGCTTGACGGGATTTAGATCCAGAGACCTTGCCGACCAATCCATGTGTTCAATATCTTTACTCTCCAATAGCTCTTCGACAGTAACTGTGCGATGAGGTGGAGCGTTGTCGTTCATGAAGAGGAACTGAGGACCCATAGCCCTTGTGAAAAGACGCATGTAAGGAAGAAGAACCTCGTTACAATAGCAGTCCCAGGTGACGAACCTCCTTGGGAGATATGAAGGTCGGTCCGGCTACCAAGCATTATTTCTGCTCGAACGAGAACTCCGCGACCTCCAAAACAGTCCCTTTTGATGATGTTGAAGGAGTTATTGCGTGTCCCCCGCTCTGTCCAGATGTGTATGTCTCTAGAATCGCAACTCAGACTAAATCTGCTCTCATCTGTAAAGAGTACTCGTCCCCATTCATTGTCTCTCCAATTCCGGTGTTCCCGGCACCACAGAGAACGCCTTCTCTGATGGGCAGGCGTTATAGGTATACACTGTACAGGGTGTCGTGCAAACAAACCACCACCGTGCAGTCTTCTGGCCACGGTAAAACGCGATATCGGTCGTCCAGTCGCCTGTGTCGTGTGTCTAGCGATTTCTCCCGCTGTCTGCCGCCTGTTTCTTCTGGCCTGTAAGGCAATATACCGGTCATCTGCGGGTGTGGTTCCTCAAGGACGACCACTACTAAACCCTCGGATAGCTGTTCCTGTAGTTTGAAATTGTCTCCAAAGTCGTGAAACGGTGCTGTGAGCAATTTCGAACTCTGCAGCCACACTTGTCACACTGCGGCAATCCTCCAACTTCCCAATGATTCGACTTCGGGTAAAAGCATCCAGATGTCGTCTAACAGATTGATATTCGCCATTTCTCGCTGAGGCAGCAACTCGGTGTGATTTTAACTGCTATACGGCGTGCAATCTCTTTGCCAGAAATACTGATTGTACACCGACAACATGCTTTATACTACTCAGGCACTCCACCATTACGTCTACCTGCATATCTGCGCATGTGCTACCGTACATCACCTGATTAATCTCCTGATTGGTCTTTCTGTCCGTTCTGCCTCTTCGTTCAGCTGATACGCTAATTTTTCGACTTCGTCCTTAATTTTTGCACGCTAGTGTAGATTACGCTCCCATCAGATTTCGGCAGAGAAACTAAAGCTTTTCTAATAGGATGCAGAAGACAACTTAGATGTAACCCAAGTGGAGATACGAGTAAAATGTCGCTCCGAACTGAGATATCATGGGTTAATACTCGACAGGTCGGCTCTCTATGAATTGGATCTTTTGTAAAAATTGGGTTTTGGTGATAATTAGTCCCTTTCTGAACAAGAAGACATTTTATTAGAACAGTAAGCCGCATAGACTTTAGTAGATGGTATATGCGAGTCTTACTTCTTAACGAATTATTACTTCTTAACGAATTGGTTTCAGTTTTATACCTCAGTAATATTTTGCATTTATCTACTTATTGATGCTTCATACATTTAAATGTTATTATTTCATTTTCGCCTTTTCATATGTACTATGCTTTATTTAGCAATGCACCTCTGTAGTCTATTCTTCTCATACTGAATTAGAAAATTAGCTAGTTTTCCTTATATTTTGAAATGCAGTTCGTAGAGTTACAAGTACGGATACCTAATGGTAATAGACTTCCACACATTAATTTATCTTGCAACATAACTTTTGTAGTATTGAATTTGCACACTATAATTATGGTGCTCAAATTATTGGGATTATCTATACATTACTGTATTATAGTTGTTTTGACCATGTTTTGACAAACAGTAGATTTCCCCTCTGGCAAGGCACACGATTTCCTTTGGTTCGCTCCGCGGTCGGATGCCATCTCTGGCTCACTCACCTTGTGTTCACAGTAAACGTTAGTTGTTTTGACAAACAGTAGATTTCCCCTCTGGCAAGGCACACGATTTCCTTTGGTTCGCTCCGCGGTCGGATGCCATCTCTAGCTCACTCACCTTGTGTTCACAGTAAACGTTAAAAAAGGGTATAACTAGCGAACCATTAGAGTCAACTTCCAAATATCAGTCATTAGGTACACAGGAAGTAATTTTAGTTAAGTAAACACCTTTAGACTCTATAATGTGCAAATTTGTGCAATCATATTTTTATTCTAAGCATTCCTTTATGCAAATTGGTCAAAGAAAAAAGTATGCACTTAACACTAGTCGATTCAATTAAGATATGTAGAATAAATTAATAACCCTAATTTCATGAGAACACATGCTGTTTGTTCCTATTTTGGAAATTAATGTACAGTTTGTATCAACTTTCCTTTGAATTTGCCTTCACTTAAGAAAACACTGGCATAGAGAGAAGAGTGGCTTATATTTAAATAAGTGGAATCCTAAATATCTTCTACATCAAGGCACGTATTTCATCGTAGAAGCAAGCTAGGAAGACTAATTTATTCAATAGCAAAACATTTCGTACATTTTGTCTCAGGGATTTAGGACAGCAATTTAGGACAGTGCAAATAGTCATTCATTAACATACTTTTCTGAATTTTATTCTAGTTGTTTATCATTTCACTATGAGTCACTTATGGTACTTGTAAAGAAATAATAATTTTAAAATACATATATTTAGTTCATAGTAGAAATTAAGATGGTTCACCTCATAAATTACCAATTATATAAAACATTTTTATGCTGAATACTTTTGGTGTATAATCCTAAATGCTTTGAGCTTTAGAAAACCAGCAACAAAAACGAAGAAAACGGCTTCTTGTCGTGCTCCTAACAGTTTTCAATGGATCTTCAGTCGTAAATTTATTACTTCTCTTTTATTTAGAATACAATTCTACATAAAAATCCAATCATCTTTAATGTTTCATTTCTTGAAAAGTCCTACATAGTAAGAAAGTTAAATATAACTATTAATGCCCTTTATATTTTTGGTTTGTTATTTTAATAATTTAGTTTATGTGTTTTCTTCTTCATATGAATATTTTCACTAATGAATGGAAGTTTAGCTAAGTTCTTAAAGGTATATGTTAATAATGTTGTAAAAAGACAATTATCAATTAAATGCTATTGCTTGCACTATAAAAGAAATATGATTATTTGCTGCAGATTATTTACACATGAAGATGTTTTCTCAGATTTGTTTGCAGCAGCTGCCACACGAATGTAACTTTTTTATTCATTATTTTAACAGGTATTCATAATGCTATTAATTTTCATCTATGGTGTCCATGATTTCAGACAACAAGTAATTTTTTGTGGAGTTCTTTCAAAGTCAACGCGAATTGACAAAAATTAAAAACTTTAAATGTTATATGAATTATTCTTAAAATTTAAACATTTATCTCTTTATTCCAGTTCGATAGCTCACTTTTCACGTCTCCAGCACAAAACAAAATCCTGATGACTCTACAGTGTATTCATATATTGCAGGCTTGTAGTATTTATGTGAATGCTATGCGTTCATACATATAATGTTTCAGATTTACTTTCCTTTGCAAGCATCTGGTTATACACTGTAGAACACGGGGAGTAAGCCAATATTCTGAAAAAAGACACTAAACGCAGGAAAGAAACTCGTATGCATGGCTTTGTAGTAAGTTGTTGCTTGTGAGACGGCAACAGATGACCAGTATCCTCACATGCGCAAAGTCTTAACAAAATGCGTAATACCTTGTTAAAACGTCAGCCTAGGCATTTGGGTATTTCTACAAACGTTGCGCTAAGCTGTGAATTCCATGGCTAAAAAATCCTCCTGGTTATGATCTCAAAAAGCTCTCGACTGCCTGACTGAAATCGCCGTGATTTTGAAACTTCCGACCCGTAAGGAAAGTCATCTAGACAACATAAAAGGATTAATATGTTGGAAATAGTTTTGATGAATATAGTGGATGAATAAAGATTTCTTAACCGAGTCGGTGAAATGTTAATTGAGTTTTATGTGACCAAAGAGACGAGGGTTGACATTTAATTCAAAGGTAGTCATGTTTATTCAGTGCTGGCTGCTTCATCTCTTAGAGATTGTTAAGCCTTTCAGACTACGTAACATGAAAAATTAACTTTATCCTTGCCGATTCGAGTGATCCAACTGCCACTTTGGCAAACTAACCCCTCATACTAAGAGAACACGCGCACCTTTTTTTTTTTTCCCGCCCCTTTTTTTTTTTTTTTTTTTTGTTTTGCACAATAAACCTCGGAATTCGTGGTTTTAGGAAACATCCTAGACGTTCGACCACATGATCGAATCTAGGATTATCTGCAATCACTGAGAGAATTTGCGATAATCGTTGTATAAGACCTAATTTTCATGACTAGCATTCGATGCAAAATCTCCTCCCAGCTTTCTCATCAAGAAAGAAGTGCTTAGCATTATCCTACACGCCTTGTTTATGGAAATGAGATCATAAAGGAAACTCATATGCCCAACATCTTCGTGTTGCCCAATGCAGTCAAACATTACGTTTCTCAGGTATCGTACGGCCTTTTGTTGAATGTCAGCTTTTAGAATCTGCCTCAGAAGATCGGTTGAGAAAATTCACGAGGGGCATTATCCAACGTTACGTCAGCCACCTATTAACATGGCAAACTAGCGTCGAATGATGATGCATTCACTAGTTGTACATGGTCTAAACGCTTTGTTGAATTTGTCTGCTGTAGAACGTGCAAAATTGCTCAGTCTGAACCCATAACGATAAAGTACCCTCAGCTATGCAGAGTCTATATTTCACTTTTAAGGCTTGCTTTTATAAAGCTTGTAATTTACAAATATATGCACAACACAGCTTATCCAGTCACATATCTACAGAGCTTCCGATATTATCCATATGACGTCTGCAGCTTATTCGACATGTCTTCAGCTCACATCTGCATTATTATTTGACATTGGCCATTTCAAACGCACCAACCTAATACTTAAGTCGCGTTTTGCATTAAATAAAAAGTTAATAACGTGCGCAAAATTTTATTTTTCCCCAAAGAGACCAGCATTTGAAATTTTTCTATCGGTTAGGCTTGAAGAAGAAAAGAAAGGAAAAACAAAAATGAAAATTGTCATGCTGCCACCGGTTTTGCCGCTTGGAATAGAAAATAGGTCTTGACTGCTAAGGCGCTGTTGTATAGAAACGATAGTATGACCATAAAGACAAATTAATTCCCTGTTTATCTTTATACTTTTTCCATTCTTTATTTGCCAGATCAATTTTTCATACTAATCTCCGAAGTTAATAACCTGATTTCCAGAAACTGTACTGTAAATTACTGCAAACACGAAAAGTCATAATAAGCGTCAAAGTGGTAGGTTCTCAGAGCCATGCCTTGGAATTTTTTCAGTTGAGGCAAAAACGTAAATACGCGCTGAATACAATCGAATTAGCTGTTGAAAAAGCGAATAATAAATTATTCTTGATAAATAGCAAATAATACCGCATAAGGTATTTCTCCCGCCTTCTAAGCATGTCTTCGTGGTTTAATGGTCAGCACGCTCGGCGCGTATTCGAGGGGTCCATGGTTGGAGTCCCGTTGAGGGCATTGCTCATTTTTCATCTCTCCTGCTTTCAAAAAATACCTAATATCTCTACAATTGAAATAATATGATATGTATTACATTAATATTCAAGCTTTTTCTTAATTTAAGTTTTCCCGCTTTCGAAGAAGTAAAATAGACAATAATTTCTTCAAAATCTGCTTGATAACTTACGTTCCGGTGACATTTGCAAGTTTCTTTTTTTAGACCGAAAGAAGATTTTGGCAATTTTTTTTTACTCTTAAGTTTTCTGAAGAATCTTTTACCTTACTTTTTTTCAAGCAATTACGATCTTTAAAAATAATATTTTAAACTCAGTTTTCGAATTCAATTATTGAATTAAACTACATTCTTGAATTGTTTTTTTAAAAATCAGATTTCGCTCTAGCGACAGCATTATTGAAACAACTTTGTCTTAAAATTAGATATTTCTGATGGAATACCTGACAAATTTACATCATTTGTACATTAAAATGCTAATTTAGAAACTGGTCTTTTTTAAACTACCTACTCTTTAGGTAGATACAAGTAACTCTCGTGTAGTTTGCCAGACTGAACCTAACTCAACTTAAACTAAACTTCAGAATACCAAAATCCAGTGGCATTAATTTTTACCAGTTAGAAACTACATATCAGAATTATGTTTGAAATTTTAATTTCGGCTGTGAGATTATAATATGTATTATTTCTGCTGTGAAAAAAATGTTTTTGAAAAGTTAGTTCTTTTATGAATCGATTTTTGACAATCTGATTCTTTAACCTTTCAACTTGGTAAATCAATTAGAAATTTTTGAGGCAGAGAAACTTGAATTATCAGCTATAATTCCCCAAATTTCGAACTTCAGCTCTTTCGACTGCCAGTCAGATGTGCTTCTAGTTACACCACGAAAACACACACAAGAAGAAGATAATTCCTATAGTTTCTCCCATTCAAGGGGCTATTTGGGAAGAAGCAATCCCAGGCAGTAAATCCTTGGGGTGACGAATTATAGTCTACCACATTTTAACTCGAATGCCTTGCCTTCACGGAGGATTTTCTAAGGGAACACGGCTCGGTTTTCAGTTTCATGCGGGGAAAACAATAAAAAAACCTAAGTACCCAATTCATTCGCCTCGGTTCGATACTAGGTTAATACCTGTTAAGAGTTCAGCTTTCTGTATATTGAAAATTCTTTAAAAACAAGGTTTTATTTACGTTTCGTTTTTCTTGCAATATCAATTCCTCCAAAAACATACAGGAAACGGTAAACTTAATTACTTAAAGAGTTTCTTAGGTTCAACCGATTGTAATGATTTATCATTCGATGCTGTGTATAGCTCAAATGCGCATGTATTGTCTAAATAGTAGTCATAATGAGTTGGAAATTGTATAAAATATGTGATAATAATATTTCGTCCAATTTTAAGTATAAAATCATTTGTAATTAATTAATATTTTATTTGATTTGGTTAATTGATTAGAAAAGAGCAAATAAACTGCGAAAATGCTCAAGAATTTGTAGCGATCTTTTAATTGATTTAAATTTGTTACTGTAAAACTACACTCCTCGATATATTTCAAAATAAAAAGTTAACTACTGTAATTTATTTTTTAAATGAATTTCTAAACGTTTCGCAGCTAAGTTGGCTCTCCTCCTAATCATTCAGACACTTCCATCGCCCTTGTCCCTGTTCAGAGGTTTCTACCCAATTTCTGAAAAACGTGTTTGGTATGGATTTAAATTTATAATGTTTCGTTAAGCATGATATTGAAGACTGATCCATTAAAATATTAATAATCCATCAGAAGCAATGATGCCTTCACTTTTCTTGCATTTCATTATATACCTTTACATCATAGGTATATACTGCTTTTTAAATATACACATTTTTTTGAAAATTGCAACAGAAATGCTATAGATTAAAAAATTATACTAAAATGTTACTTAAAATTTGCTGCTATTTAGTGGAATGTATGTATATTGTATGCATATGCCTAAATATTAAATTAGCCATTTAAATTAATTGTGAATATTTAAGCTCTACCAAAACTGTTATTTAACAGAAGAAATCATTTTTTTATTCTGGAATGCTGAAATTAGAAGAGAAAGCAAATTAAATTATGTGTATAGTCCATTATAAATCGTTTTTGTAGGTGACATCGTCCTTCAAGTGCGCATGTATTACTTGATACAAATGCTACCCAATTTCTTGCTATTTTCTATTCCTAAAGTAGATCGATTCAGAAATTTAATATCGTAGTCTTATTCTTTCGACCTTTCTTTTCAGTAGTTTACAAGGAATAGCGATATTAGCTGAATTCTCCCTATATTGAGCGATAAAATAGAACCATTTTCGAGTCTGCGCACATAGTGGTAGTTATAACTTAAACAGGGACTCGACAGCTTCTCTTATTGGCAATGTTCCTGCAAAGATATGAAAACTGCAAAGCTAACAATATAGGGAGGTTTAGAATTAATAAAATCAGAACTTCGGAATTTACACATGCAGTGGTATTAATGTTTGCTGAGACAAAAAGAAAGTTGTAATTACATTGATTCTAAAGTTAAACTAGAATGCGAAAATTGAATTCAAATTTTAATTTTTCTGTTACTTATTATGTTATAGCATTTAATTTGATCTATGGAGGTAATCAGTAAAATTAAGTGCCGTAGAATATACAGAATATAGTCTATAGGATAATTCTCTACTGCGTGTGCAAACATCTAAAAGGGGAAGGTTACTCAAAGACGAATCAGGATCAGATACTAATACAAGGTTAGAAACCCCTCTTCATCAACAAGAAAGCAGAGAATAAAAAAACTAAAAGTACAACACATAAGTGCATTGCTTTATCGATCAAAATTTAAAAATTGCAGTATTAAGAGAGGTTACAGAAGGTTTTCGAAGTTTCGGTTACTAACTACAATACAAGCCTCATATCAGTGCCACATGGATTTACAAACATTTTGAAATATTCTCTCAGACGGCTGTGAAAACTAAGCAGACGCGTTAGATAAGATTTGTCTCACCGTCCACAGGGATGTATTATACATTCGACCTTTCATGTTAGCACAGAAAACAAAAATTTCAGACTAATGAATGCAGCCACCACGTTCGATCCACTGACGTCCAAATACCGCATTTAAGTGCTCCCAAATGTCACAGCTGAAATGAGCTGGGTCCCCCGAAATATTGGTACCACATATCACAGCGCAGCGATTTCTAGACTTGGTCATTCAAAAGTTCGGGGAAAACTTCCTCCAAAAACATCTTGTAACGCCGTCCGTTCAAATGAACAGGCAAAAGATATGGGTCTATTAAGTGATCCCCCACCTTCAAACAATAACAACAGACCAACTTTGTGATGCACGTGTTTGCGCGTTTTTCTGGTGAAGTGAAAACAGTAAAAAGGGGGCTCCGACTTATTCTTCTTCAGATACCATTGAGTAAAAGCAACTGTCTATGGGTAATCATCAGGATGCAGTATCTGTAGGCACTGTTCCTGGTATGCATGCCACCTTTTTGAGTCCAGGATCCTCTAAACGGCGATTTGGCAAAGACCGAAGTAAGCAGCGATTCTTCATGTATGGCATTACTTCTGAATGCAAATCACCAAATCTTCGATTTTAAGGTAGTTCTAGATTCATGGCACGTCTGTGGAAGAAACCTCTTTAATGCAGCCGTAGTTAGGAATACGCCTCCTCAGTTAGAGCCTCGATACAGACGCGCAATAGCTTGCCCGTTACAATCAGCAGCTCTGTATGGTAGATGTATATCTGCTAACTTCGCATTTGTAAAACCTTCCATCCTATTGCCTTTGTAGGTCCTTGCCAAATGATAGTTTTACTGCCCGGACATTTTACCAATTCCCCAACAAATTCCATTATCAAGTTATGATTGCATTTCCAACCCTGCATTATTGTTTGATCTCGAAAACGTCTTTGACTAACTTACAAGTTTCGGAAGTTTTTGAACGAATCAGCCTGTATGTAGTTAAACGGATAATAGATTAAAAAACCCAATCGTCAGTCTTGGAAGATTCCAACTGTGTTATGCAGAAACTTGGAATACATAATATGAAAAGAGTATTTGAAAGATGGAAAATTGAGACTAAGCCATTTACGAAGCATGAGTAATGGAAGTAACTGAAGATATTGAAGTCCAAAGACACGATGTTAGCTCGAGTAATTTCGTATGAAAGAATGTTAAACTGAGAAAGCCAGTTAAGGATGGCCTTCTGAACTGGTAATTGAAGGTAATCAGAGTATTTTCAAAAACGCTTTTTCTTTTGCTTAGCTCGCTGCTTAATACAGCAGTTCATTACCTTCCTAGATGAGAGGTACCTTAGGAAATCACTTTCTGAAACAAACTGGCTTGTACGTATATTACACCTGGAGAAAGTCACGAAACCTCTGATGGAGCCATTCCGATTAGTTGCCGAGAATAGAGTACGGGGAGAATTAACAATACGTTAAGTTTTCAGTTATTTGTTCCAGCTAGTTAGCCTACTATCGCTGAGAAAATTAATTAACCAACAAAATTTTCTGTTTCCTTTTTTAGTAGCCTTGAAACCAAGGCTTATTCTTGAAAACCACAAGAAGCCCAACAAGACAATTAACGGAAGGTTTAAGGGAAAAGGGAGATAAGTTAACATGCTTAGTGAATGTACTTTACCACGATTTCCTGTCATTAAAAATTTAACTTCTAATTTTGATTCCTTTCAAAATTGGAAAATGTTTCTCATAGAAAGCACCAATAAGTTTAGATTATATGACTATTATAGATTTGTGATATTCACGGAATAGCACATAATTTATATTGCTTTATGTTTTCTTTCTTTTGTTTTATAGTCGATACATCGCCTGTAGCCTGTAGACAGAAAATGTTATCTAATTTGAGAATCTTTCGCAAGGTTTATCTATTCTATAAGGGAGAATATATCAAATTAGTTCCTTTAAAATGCATTTGTGGATATCTACCCCTTGGAACGGACGTTATAATTAATTCGTGAGCATAATTTAAATTGAACCTTACCTTAAGAACCTTAAGATTAACTTATTGAACCTTAAGATCAAATCTAGTACGAGATAAATGAAAACATAGCTAACTCTCATTTTCTTGCGAAGCGGAACACAAAATGTATAAGAAAACTGTGAGGTTTAAATTTCGTGACAGTTCCATATGCGCCAAATTTAAAGTAAGTATAAAATATGTTACGTAATTCAAACAACACAAAAATAACACAGACTGAATATTTTGAAAGCTATAGAAAAGAACCAGAAGTGTAGCTTGTTTGTCTTTCATCACTGTTTCAAGTATATCTTGGAAACATTCAGAAAAGGGGAACTCTATCTACAAGGTAGAATCTGGAAACTGTTTTCAAAATGGAAGGAAAACATGCGAAAGACTTTTTATTTATCTGTTTCACGACAGAGGTGTCTTCCTTTTTTTACTTAAGGATATTGATTTCGGTACAGGAATATCAGCTCATGTTGTTTGTGTTCAAGAGAGAGAACAGAAGATCAAAATATGCATAACAACAATGAGCTGATATTAATACTTTAACTTTACATCAAAATATGCATAACAATAAAAAGGTGTGATTAGTATTTTACCTTTAATTGGGGAAAAACCTCGTGTAACATTTTCTCTTCTATAAAAGAGATTTTGATCTGATTAACAATTTACTCATTTTATCACTTTATTTATTTTAATTTAGATTATAAAAGAGTGAAATGTCTAATATAAGATTTTTGAGAAATGCATGTACATAACTACATAAAGTTTAGATTTCAAATCAGTTATGGAGACTGAACATAACTGAATGACAAAATTCATTATATCCTTAATAATAATAAGAAGAAGTATAGCAGTAAAAAATAATATTATAGATATTAATATAATCATTTTCCATACTTAAGCATGAACAATAAAGACGACACTATAAGATTCTTATTTAAAATTGTAAACCATTATTAGAAACTGGTAATTATTAAAATAATGTCCAGACAAATCCTATAACTAAAATATGGAAAAGAACTGTCAAATGCAAATAACATTCAAGTAAGAAGTTAGAGTGAAATAAAGCAGTATCTTGAAAGTGTAAAAGATAATTGAAAATAAAGTAGTCATATTGAATAACAAAGGCAAACACTAATCCAATGAAAATAGTAAAACGACCGACTAACAAATAGTATCTGCTATACATATATGTAAAACAGCGAATCTAAGGAAAATGCAAAGAAAATAGTGAATCTAAAGTTACTGCAATTGTGACATGATCTTGTATTCACCATGAATATTCAGTACACATGCTGAAGCGAATTATGAATTTACAGATATCTCCTAAAGAAAGTAAGTCATGTGAACAGGAAAAGCTTGAGTTGAATAACAACTCTTATAAGTAATGCAAATAATTATAAAGAGCTTAAGAACACTGAAACTCTGTTTGACAGATAAGGCTGTACCACAAAATCGCTTAATAGAACATAGTCTAAAGCAGTAAGCTCAACAGCTTAAAATTCTATAACATAGTAAGAATCTCTATTTAAGTGACTCACAGCAGCTCGTGGCTCTCTATTTATACCAATACCTAAAGGAGAGAAAAAGCATTACTACAAAATTTCAGAAAATGGCACGTAGCGTTTTGGAAATGCGTTTTCTGGAACATTCCAGAATATCGCCAAGTTACGACAAAAATTGTCCCCAATGCCGGGAGAAAGTTTCTGTTCATACCTCTGGTTCTACTTGAACTGTCTTTACTATTCTAATATCAATTGACTCAGAATCAAACGCTCTACAAAATAATGCACAAGCTAAACACATACAGATAAATTTGGAGATCTGAACTCAAAGCGCAAGCAAAATACACGATAAATAAACATAAAATTGCCATAGAAAATTCAGTAAATAAGTTAATAGATAAGCACAAAATACTGCAAAAATTTATTGAAAAATTAAGCACTAATACTTACAAAAATTTAAAAAAATACACATACACACATGCTTCCTTCCCCCATCATGTTCATTCTAAATTGAAAACAAATGTAATAGAGAAATGCTATAACACTTAAAACACTCATTTGATGGTAGATTGAACGCAACGCTGAACTTTTTTTTAAACAAATTTTAGTGTTAATTCGATCGCTAAGCGTAGAATTTCGTTAACCTAGCAATAAAATATAGCTTTTGAACTATTAAAATTAATCTTTTAATCTTTTTTAACCACAAAATTATTGCCGAAATCGTTACATAAGCTTCGTTTAAAGATGTTTCATTGTTCATCCCAACAAAGCTGTACTCTCAAAATTTCTCAAATTTCAGTCCAATACTGTTTAGAATCATAAACTCCTAAGACTGAAACATAATATTTTATTGTCGCATGAAATAAAATACATACGAAAAAACAGATTTATAGTTTACCTTTTACAGGAGCTTAATACTAGTAAAATACATTTTTGGTTAATATTAATTAGTTCTGTAATAATGTATGTAATTTAACTAATGGATTAAGCAATCGTTAACCTGTTTTCAAAAGTTTCTTTCAATATCATTCAAAGTTCAAAAGTGTTCCTTTCAATACACCTCTTGAAAAAATGATAATGTCATGATACATTTGATTTTGTCACAAGCAAATATAAGCAGAGAAGCTACAAAGGAAATGCTTTTTTGGTGCTCAAAATAAGGATTCATGCATTTCTTCCGCTATCATAAACCTACTGCTCAAATTTTGCATTGGAGGTCGCTTCAAACTTTTCTTCGCCTCAAGTAATCATTCAAATTGCTTAACCTCGTAAGTGAAAGGGAGCAAGAAGAAACGACAAACTTTTTAACTACTTTTATTTGATCTTACTATAAATGTATGTAAAGTTACCGAATTCTCATAAAATTTGTACTTTCTTAGTTGGCTAATTTAATTATGGGAAAGCACGAGAGGACTGTCTGCCTAAGGGAAGAGTGCTCTAGTGGAGGACTTTCTAAGGAAACCTGGCTCGTATACACATTACGCATGGGGAAAACGACGAAACCCTCATGCAGCCAGCCCGTTTGCCGAGGTTTGAACCTCGGACCGAACTACCAGTGTTCAGCGACTTTTCCACTCGGCCGCTGGTGGGCTGTGCCTTCTTAGACTCTGAAATTTTGAACTTTTTAGATTCTGAAGATACTGAAACTAGAAATTACACTAAAAATTATTAAACATGACGAATACTACTCTTTAGACTATGTAAAATATGAATATAAACATACTTAAGTTGAAGAGGCTTATGCATCTTCAGATATATATTAAAGACGAATTTAAAAAAAGTGTCCATTTCAACAGTTCATTTGCATTCAGAGAGATAAGTATGAAGATTTAAATGCAGTTTGTATTTTTATTGCTATTTATTTAACGAAAAATTTCCGTACTTTATTTTACGATATTTTAATTTCTGATTAACTATGAGACAGAAAAAGTTAAGAATCTGTTACTTTTAAAAACTGAGTGAATTTCACTGGAAGTTGTCTCCTCTCAATAAGAAGAGAATATTTCTCTCATGCACATAATTTATTTATAATCAAGACTACTTTTCAATTTTCTTTGCTTTATCCAAAAATCATCTAATTCATAATTTAGGGCTTCTTGATGAATTCCATATCATTAAAATTTCTTAATTTTAAATTTTGATTTTAATGCAAGATCTCACGGAAGTCTATAAAAACTTTAGTTCATCAAATTATTTTAATTTCCTTTTAAAATTCAGTTTTCACTAAACAGCCATATGTCTTCCATTTTCTATGAACACCTTTTTTTTAATATTAATAGGAAGGAAGCATAACATTTTGAGTTTTGGAAAAGAAAGTCCATGTTATCCTATCTCGAAACGCATATATCTTTTTGTTTAATGAAAGTCTCCATCTAAGGTTGAATTTGGCTTAATTTTAAAGCACACACACATGCGTAAATGTGTGATTGTATTCGCATGAATAATATACTTAGAATATGGATTTGTGCAACATATTTATTTATTATATTTATTTATTATATTTTTATTGAAAATGCATGTTATACGGCAGTTTCGTCTTACTGTACTTAGATGGATGTCTAGGAACTGCTGATGTATTTATTCATCGTACTTTCAAATAGAATAGCTAGACAGAATAACAAAAACCATCTCTGAGCAATACATCCAGCGAGTGATAGAAAAAATGCGAGGGTGAGAACGTTATTTCTTATGCATGAAATTTTGATTTGCGCATTCATATAAAACAAATCTCTCTAAGAAGTTTCCTTTAAGTGCACTTTTGTTGTTTAGGAATCAATTTCATTGCAGTTAAAGAGCTATCGAATTTCTTAAAAACAGCTCTCAAGATGAAGCAAATTTATGAGCTCGTATATTTATTGTTTGAAGAGCCAGAATTTGCATTTGTAAGCTGTGATCGATCGTGATTGAATTTTTTGAGGCGTAAAGAAGTGAGGCTTTCCTCCCTATTCAACTTGTCTGAGGGAATGGGGCGTGAAATTACTTGTATGGAAAAGATGCATTCGTTGCCAGAAAAACAATTAACGTGTTCGGAGATCCAAGCACCTTTCTGCCAGCAGGCGGAAAAAGGAATCGTTAATTTATCTGTCAGAAATGCCAGAGAACTTTTGCGAACCGTGGAGGTTTCTGACAGAAAGCTATGTTTGCAGATTGCTTGTTCTAAAAGGATCCATATATGGAAGATCTGCTTGGAGGAATAAAGCGGAGTCCCTTTTTTTCATTTCAGTACAGTCGTATACAATGATATTAATGATTAAGCATATTCTCTTTGTTGTCGTATGAAATAAAATACAGGATTTTGGTTACGATATTAATACAAAGTAACAGAAATTGATTTTCTTTTTCGTTGTTAGCTGTGGCTCATTTAAATAAGAATTTTATGTGGTAACATAGTTCGCATAGATGAAACATTTGTCGTGTTGTTGCTATCGGAAAAAAATTTAAACATTAGGTTATGGATATTGATTTACCCTTAACTGATAATAATATGAAAGGATTGTTGAATGAACTGTGAAACGGAAGCATCCGTAATGTAACTGATAGTATAATATAATCGATATTCGAAGGCTGAAGTTTGTAAAGCTATTATAGATGTTTAAACGATCTATTAGCTTTATGAAAAAAATTAGGTAATTTTAACCATATTAGGATTTTATTTTGCTAAAGAAATGTTATTAAAATACTGCTGCACATTTCCGAGATTTTACATATTGAAAGTAACTGAGTAATTTAGCGCATCAATTAGTCTAATTAATAAAAAGGATGCGTAAGAATTATAAAAAAAGAACTGTTTTAAGAATGACAGAAAGATGCAACAGAATGCGGTTATTTCGTCTTTTCTTTTTTTCTGAGAAACATGATTTCCATCTTAAAATAGCCTTTTAGAAATCCCTAAGTATCAGGTATCAAAAAATGTTTATAAATATGAAAACCTTCGAATTACTGTCTAACTGCGTGAAAAGAGTTTATAAGGTTATTTTCTCCCTCTTTTCTGCATGCCTTCGTGGTGTAACAGTAGCACACTCGGCGCGTATTCGAGAGGTCCAGCTTCAATTCCCGGCGAGGGCAATGCTCATTTTACATATCTCCCACATCAAAATAACCTAATGTCTCCACAAGTTTACTTATAAAACTTTCAAAAATTAAAATAAAATAAAAGTAAATAAATTAAAAATTTAAGTAAACATAAAAATAAAAGAAATAAAAAATGCAATTGAATCATCGCATTAAGATTCAGTTTAACATCAGAAAGCATTCTAATCTAAGTTGCGACAGGTCTAGTAATTTAAGATCTAGTTCAAGATATAGAACGCATAATCATAGATTTAAAAAGCGTTGGTCAAAAATATAATACCAAACCGGATAGCAGGGGTCAGAGAGCTTGCTGTAGTACTGTTTCATCATAGATTAATGCTATAGCAAAATTTTTACCCTTATTTATCGAAGAAAAGCTTTACTATTCAAGATGAAGCACGGTATTTTTTTCACTGACTCGCTTGCGCAGGAAGTTTGTTGTTTGTTTCCCGCAAGTAAAAAAGCAACAATTCCTGTTTTACTGAGATTTGAATTCCGCGTAGCCAAAACAATGACACCTTCTTCGTGATGTTAAAAAAAGGTAGATTAGTTTAGTTTAGTTTATTAGGGTGGCACACACTAGAGCTACCTGCGTAAGGGAAGTCATGCCTTCATGTAGAACTTTCTGGGGGAAACTGGCTCGTATACACGTTGCACAAGGTGAAACCTCCGAAACCGGCCATGGAGTCATCCCTTTCGACTGGATTCGAACCCTGGTCGAAACTACCAGTGTTTAGCGATTTTACGCTCGGCCTCTGGTGAGAGAAAAAAAAAAGAAGATGAAGCACGAGTTCTTGAATAAGAATACAGAATGAGGATGCTAACGGTAGAATAGATGTTGCTAAAGATTTAGTCTGATGACAGTTACTGCCAGTGAAAGATGGCATCGCCGAATTTCATAGAATCATACAATATTATGATGATGAATCAAACAGTTTCTGGCTCGAAGACATAAAATATCAAATCATTTTCAAATACAAAACTGATTTTACGGATATTGCATCAAAGAAGCAAATTCGTGACATCACGCGGCATGTGGTTACTATACGTTTCCTAGAACAGAAATTCAATGTGAGTCATGGCACAGGGCGCACAGTTATTCATGAGACTTTGATTTACAGGAAAGTGCTCGTTCAGTGTCAAAGTTGACGTCGCATGACCAAGAAACCTGTTCAGATGGCCATGTATTGGCACATCTGATGAGGTCTCTAGACACAGCCTCTCATTAAAGGTTATGATAAAATGCGTTTGAAAAAAACTGTGCTTCTTTGAACTCCAGGTATAAGCAGCAGACAAATGATTGACTATTCCAGATCCTCGTGAGGAAAATTTATAGCATCGTCGGCAACTTTTATTTTGACCAAACCATACGTTTTCATCAATTTTTCATCGTATGAAGATCTAAAGTTTGAACAGATTTATTTAATAGGTTTTGTTTGGTTTAAACTTTTATGGCAAAGTACACTTGGTCTATCTGCCTAAGGAGAGGGATGCCTTCGTGAATAGCTTAAAGGAAACGAGCTCGTATACTTGTTACACATTGGAAAACCCACAAAAACTCTCACGCAGCCAGCCCGTTCTCCTGGATTCAAATCCAGGTCGAAACTACCAGTGTTCAGCGATTTTACAACTCGTCCATTAATGGGCCCTTTATTTAACAAGATTAATTCAAGAGTGTATCATTACCTTTAGAAAAGAGAAATGAGTTCAGATAAGCGGTCTGAATTGGCAACTGAGGATCTATAGATCCTGTAACAGTAACTTCTCACTCCCGAAGTCATCTTCCACAGCTGCAGTTTGGAAACCGTATTTATTTTTTAATTTTATTTAGTATCAGATAGTATTGTTTATTTTACATTGTTAAATAGTTTAGGAAATACAAATATGCCTTCTCACATAGACTAGACAGCGTTTTCCCGAATATTTATTTTTCACCGGATACATGAATTTCTGAATAAATAACTTATTTTTCCAGATTCGAAATACGTTTTGGAATGGAAAATCTTAAAATTCTAAAAAACAGTTCAGTTAAATGAAAGGTTTACTTTAATAACAAAAAAGCGAAAAAAAAGGAAGAGAGAAAAAGAACCTTTTTTTTTAAATATCGTGCAGAAGGGAAACAGAAAATATTGGGCTATTTTACATTTGATATTTCATTTAATTCTTTAATTATATAAAAGAAATAGTAGCATTTGACAGCATAGTTTATATTCAACAGTAATAAAGCACTGAAGAAATAACTGCAGTTTTTATTTGCTGACAGTTTTTATTCGAGTAACTTTCAAATGCATATGAACAGGCTACGGAATTCTTTACTAACTTATTACTGTATTGGACTTATTATGTATTACTGTATTTGGACAAAGAAATTTCAGAAGCGAAGAAGACTTCATTAGTTTAATCAGTTTAATGCAGTTTAATTTAATCAACATCTCCTTTTCCAGATTTCGTGGACATGTGTGTTGTATTTCTGTTATCAAATTTTCTTACTGGTACAGCATCGGTTATATCAAAAAAAAATTCCATGTTCGTAATAAACCCCTATTAGTAACTCTATCTTTGAAACAGTATAGATAATTGGTTTATTTGGTTATGGCAAAGCACTCAAGGGCTATCTGCTTAAGGGGAGATATGCTTTCGTGGAGGACTTTCTAAGGGAAACTGGCTGGTATACACGTTACACATGAGGAAAACCCCGAAAACGCCCAAGCAGGCAGCCCGTTCGTCGGGATTCTAACCACCGTTCGAACTACTAGTTTTCAGCGGCTTTACCGCTGGGGGGCTCGCAGTATAGATAAATATTTGTAAAATGAGTTAGTTTGTTAAATCTCATTTTTTTGTTCAATAGTAAACAGTTATACCTGTGTACGATAAAGTGTAAATCAAATTGGACTTAGTTTCCCCTTGTAATAAAATATTCGCTGTTCCAGACGCTTACTAATCATGTTTGATACCACTGAATTCCATCAGTCTTTTTAAAGACAGCAAGATTATTGAGCATTAAATGGGAAAAACTAGGCGTCAAGTAAAATTCACACTAATAGAATCTACCATAATTGCCGTAGATTTTATGTTAGCAGAGGTACTTTCACCGGTTCAACACTGTCGCTTTCTTCAGACTCACAAACAAAAAAAGCAAGTGACGAATTTTCGAGAACATCCTGGTACCTAAAGCCAACTCCCTCTGTACTGAAGAGGAAAGGAAAAGCATTGAAAAGAAACAAAGCAAAAGGTGCTGTATAGGAACGGAAAACGGATTCAGAAATTATATCTAGTTATAGATGGATGGGAAAAATGTGTAAGAATTTAAGTCACTTACTAAAGTAGAGAGATTTTTATGGGTATGAAAAGCATCATGGATATCTAATTCGTGAAATAAAAAGATTTTTGAATGATTTTCGCGAAGGTGAAACTGAATTCACGGTTTGCAGCCCAAAAATACTGTGTAACAGAAGTCTTATTTAATTCCTTTTTTCTAACAAAAGTTTTATATACCTTGTTGCGAAGTTTTACAGTTCGAGGATCTCGTCGCGGGAAATTGCTTTACAAATCAGCGGGAAATTGTTATTTACCAAAACAAAATTACAAAAATCATTAACTGAAACATTTCTCTTGTACCTACTCATTTCTCCACTACATACGATATCCGCATCTTCGGTAATTTTCTCCCGTTGTTGCTATAGAGCAAATATTGTAATAGAATTCTTTTCTTTATTCCAAATGAATTAATTAAAGTGCAGGTGGTATATAAATTGCAGTTTAGTGCTTTAATACAGTGTTTATTCCATAATAAGACTCCCTCTTTTGTTACATTTGTTACCACAAAAGTAATTGCCGTATATATAAACGCGTAATTACGTCTAGCTGTGAGACTTCAATTTAGGCCCTATCCACTACACTCCTCACTAAGATGCTTGAAAATAAACATTTTAGAAAACATAACATTACAATGTATCACTACTTTTCCTAATTTTTCCTTTTATACTGTAAAGAAGCATTTAGTTTTAAACTAACCAGTTTTTGTTCAGTTACTTATCTTTTCTATCTTCCTTTCTTCTACATTTCAGATTCGGGTGTTATGCAAAGTAGGGAACAAAGATACTATTTAAGGCTGATGTCTACGTTGCCTCAGACAGACTTTTACCTCATTTTCTGGTCCTTTCGTGTAGTTTCATCTGCTAGCTCATTAAAGTCATGCGCTTTTAGTGGCTTAATTTTCTTTCTAGCTTATTTAGGCTCCTTCTGGGGCCACATTAGCAACTTCATAATCAGTATCAATATCATTTCAGACAGAGCGTGTTCTGCCATTCGGTCACATTGTTTCTATGATGTAAGCTTGCTGATTTACGGCCATGCATATAAATTGTCGATTTCGGCACGTCGGTGGTAGGGCTAAGAGCCATCTCCCGTTAATTAATTCTGTGCAACTTTGGCCAATTATCTAACTTAGTTTTAGTTTTATATTTCTACTTTGAGTTTCAACCAGAAGTATTTGCTAAATGTGTAAGGCTCAGGACTGCCGTCTGTAAATTCCTTCTTGAGCTTGTAGGGTTTATATTTTTTTTAACTAACATTTATTTTAAGTTAATATTCCTCTCCTGTTTAGCCTTCATTTTGCCCTAGAAATGCCCGTGCCAGAATATGTAAAGTGTAGTAGCACGCGCAATTTATTCAAATTTAGGGGAAGCTAGTTGAATTAAATAGTAGACTAAACCAGAGTGTGAGAGTCTGGCTTTGAAGCTACGCTGGAAATATTGCTCGGTAGAATTTAGATCAGCGCGTATCGGCCTGTGTTCCTAGCTTTACAGAAGTGCTAATTTTCAACTGTTTAATCAGAAATCTTGCTGAAATCTCAGCTGTAATTAAAAACGCGGTTAGTTAGGATCTCAGAGCCTCGTCGATAGTGTTTTATTATTTGTTCATCTAGTTTCTTATTTTCAGCTTTACCTTACTTTTAGTTGAACCGTCGGGTTGGCGCAGTTTGTGAGCGTCGAGTAGACGCAGTTGTAATTTTAAAGGTACAATAAAAGGGTTTCAACCCCTTCGCACGTTTTTGTGTGACTTCACACATAGCAGCACTCACTATCCCAGTGTCTGACAAGTTGGGCCAGCGAGATCTTACAAGCTAAATAAAAGGGTCTTTCCACCCTTCTCGCCTCTTATCATTAATGCAGTTTGAACCTGAATAGTCGCTACACAGTTTAAGTAAAAATTTAGCCAGCAAACTATAGTTAAATTAGATAGAATCTTACAATACCGTAGTATAATATTACATTTAATTAGGTAATTTACCTTCTATTCTACGTTTAATCATTGCGGGGTATCACAAAAAATTTCACTTGCTGTTTAACTTCTTAAAATTTATCCTAAAATATAAAGAGGTCTCATATTTCAGGGTTCTTAATTTTGCCTAAATGAGGTAAATAGAAAAGTTCTAACCATCTATGCTTATTGACTGAATTCACTTGGAAATATGTCTTTCAATAATCGTTTTGAGAGATTTTTCAGCTAAAAGAAAATAAAACTGTTTAAACTGTACTCTCTGAAAGAAATTATTGTTGGCCAAGTCGTGAATCAGAAAATGAGAACTGGCTACCTGTTGAATATGACTATCTACTTAACTGAACTGTATAATTTCATTTAACTAAGCAACTAATGAATCCTAAAGCAACTAATGAATAATGTTCTTAAGAATGGCATCTTCGAAATTAAGTGAAATTGTAGCAATTTCGTATTAAGAGGAAATCTTAAATTTATTCACGTAATGCTACCAAACAATTCTTATAACTAACGAAAAATATGACTCTTTGTTTGCCTTTGAGGAAACTTTAAAATATAATTTAAGATTTGAGTAAACTTTAAGAATAGACTAGACAATTTCAGAAACACCAATTTCATTTGAGTTCATTTGGTACTCCATTCTCAGCTGACATCTAATTTACCTGCGAAACTGTAAATAGAGCATATAAGGCTGCATTCGGATAGGCAGCACATAAAAATGTTATTTAAATAGACTTTCACAATCTCAACTACCTTGAAGGATTTTATCTTAATTAAGCAGTTATTATGATTTGAAACACTACTACAGCTTTTCCTTTCCATAGTCCTCACTAGAATGTTCCTGTGAAATGCCCAGCTTCGGTAAGATAACTTCCCCGCAAAGCGGGTTTAGGGTTGGCAGAAAGTGACAAGGAAATGCAGGGTTGCCAGACTAGGGAGCAAAATCGCCCATTTGGCGGCAAAACAAGCGATATACCATAGACGGTGCGAGAACATTCTAGAACGAATTCTTACCGGTTTACCCCAGAATTTTCTCGAAGACAGGTCAGAAGCTATATAAACCCTGCCTGTACGCGGAGTAGCTGTCTATCTTGAATGTATCTTGAGTTTTATCGTGAAGAGTATCTTGAGTGTATTCAGATCTGAGAGCGATCGACCGAGTCGGCAGCTGTACTTTAGTGTTTTGTCGTGAAACTGTCTTCGCCGTTATAGCCAGATAGCCTGAAAACTGTTGCTGATTGTTTCAGCCTGTTTATCGCAGTTTTTCGACGATTGTAAACGTTGGAACTCTCCTGTGAAATATTGGCGAATAAATTGTGTTTTGATTCTTCGTCAAGTGTTGTCGTCAATCATTCCAAATCCACGAACCCGTAGGGCGCAAGAATATAAATTAGTTGTTGAATATTTAAATCTAGGGTTTTGAAAGTTTTAGAGTGAGAGCTTCCGACAGCCTCGCTTGCAATTACGTACTATCGCCAGCTATACCAAAGTTTATTGCTGCTTCAGCCATCTTGCTAGTCTACTTTAAAAGACCGCTTTTATTTACTTGAGCTAGCTTAAGTTGGCTATTTTACGTGCTTATGTGAGCAGAGTTATATTTTACAGTACAAGTATTTCTTTATATTAATTTAAAGAATTTAATAAAAAGGTTATGTTAACTTTTGTAAGACTGTGCCACCTTGATTCAGGCTAAAGCCATAACTTGCTTGACAGTCTTGTAGGGTCCGAAAGACATTGATTTAAGGTTCTTTGAAAGCAGAACCCTACAACCCAAAGAAACATTTATAGCTTTTTATGAACATTTCTTATCAGCCACATTTCTCTTCGATATTATGAATATGCTCAAGAAATTTTTTCCCACATGAAATATGTGGAAAGAAAAATAAGAACAACATTTCAAACTAACATCTTGAATATTAGCTTAGCGTTCACTAACCCATACACTACTGGACATTAAAACTGCTACATTTTTAGGCAAGTGCAAAACAAACCTGATATTTTCAAGAAAGGTGGAATATGACAGGCTGTACAACTGATTATCATTTCACTGCATCCTCATATTACTAGCAAGACTACTTTTTACATAATGTGCATTAGAGTTAAGAAACTTGACTTCTGACATTTCGAAGCAGTATCAAAAGGTAGTTTGAAATGCCGATTTTTCTTTCAAAAATCGAGGTTATCTCAATTTTTTTGTGTGTTGGAGATCATGTTTTGCCTTGTGAAAAGAAGAAACTCATGCCAGTAATCTCAGAGTTCGATCACGAGAAGATAGTAGCGAATCATCTTATCGCCCAACTGCTGCTTAGATAGTCGAAATTCAATGACAGTTTGCAACCGACAGGTCGATGACAGGCCCCACAGAATAAGGTGCAGGGTCTCAACCAGTGCCGGAGATGACAAACATCTTGTCGTAATCCTTTTTATCTAATGGTCAGGATAGGTACAGGCACATGGCATAATTTGGGATAAGAAATTTAGCATGTGTCAACAGCCTCACGTATCCTCACTGTGGAGTGACGTCTCTCCAACGACACAGATTGTCAACAAAGCGACTATTGCTTCGGTTTTCTTTAATATTATAGCACAGAAATTCGTCCCTGTGATGTTACATTCAACAAGTCTTTTCTGACGAATTCTGTATTTGCTTACAACACGATGATAGCCCTATCCGTGTGTAGAGTAATGAATTTTGAATTCTTCATCATCATACCTCACCAGTACGTAGAACAATGATGTGCTGCTACTGAGTTCACGTCTAGTCAGCCCATCCGGTATTTTGACCCACCATCGCTACATTATTCAGATTTTAATGCCAGCTTCACTATCACACCTTCGCGGTCTCTGTCGTTCCACCTTTGAAAAGCACAATGGGAAGCCACATGCTACCCACGCTATTGTATTTACGTAATCGTTGCTATTGAAACATAATGTGTGGTGGTGAAACACCATTAAGTGGTGGCGTGTAACTAATATTCAAGAGACACTTTCTGAGAGTCAAAAAGAAAGTCACATGTTCCCAATAATTGCTACCCTACATTAAAATTTAGTATATTGCGTTAATAACCGTAGAAAGAGAAATACATAAAACATTCACTTACCCGATACTTTCGTGCAATGCTGTTCAAATAATACACATATTTATTTTACCAAATTTGTTTATTTAATTACTCATGAATAAATTTAATCATCCTCTAGATTAATATACATATAAGAACATTATTGCTTCATCAAGTGGTTGTGCAACCATTACGTGCATGAAAAGGATCCGAGGTTAATCTGTTGACATCGTTCGCAATTCTTTTCTGGAAATATTTATTATCTCACACTTGCACTTTTGATGTTGCACTAGTCACGATGTTCCGATTATTTTTTGTAAAAGAGATTTGTTGAGATGGTATTAACATCGGTGGCCAGCTCGATCCTTCTGGCTTCGTTTAGACATGTCACACTTTTTGTAGATATCACTTGTTTCAATCACGACGAGCGAAACATGCAGAATTGCAGTAAGATAAGCAACTTGATATACATACAAATGGTGAAGATAACTACTCTCCGAAAACTTTTAAATACTTGCAGATTTCACAGAACAAGCAGATTCATCTCGTCCTTTTTTATACAGCTACAACAGCGTCGTGCCCTTAAGAACTCCACCGGAAGAGC
>KK113644.1:248989-279415 GCA_000611955.2 Stegodyphus mimosarum | reverse complement strand
CTTCCGGTGGCGTCAGCAGAAAGAGAGCGAAAACCAGTTCTGCGAAAATTTATTCTCGCGTGCAGCTATTAGATGACAATTCAAATTACGATGACGATTCAATCCATCAGTGAGAAAACTGTGTTCTTACAAAATGGAAGAATGAAGTGAGTAAAATTTCAAACAGTTCTGAAGTACAGAGCAGGTGGTAATCAGTCGTTGAATATCATCCCTGAATATCGTTTCATTGTCAGTTTTTAAGATTAGAAGTGTTGGAGCCCTATGGAGGCCCCTTCAGGTAGGAGAGAAAAATAAATAGTTTAATTCATTAATAAATCAACTCATAATTAAGAGATTACATTTAATTAAAATTCAGTAATAAGTAGAGATAAATAAAAATTTAATAAACTATTAAATCAATGGAAAATAAGCAAATAAAAAAATATTGTACCTCGTCTTATTCGGAGCTCCGGCTGGAATTACAACTTCACTCAGATATTAAGAAATAGCTCAGCTAGCTTCCGGCTGGATTTAAGCCCAGATGTAAGGTATAATGTATTATTTCAAGAGATGATAAAAAACTAAAATTCGTTCTTTTTCCAGCGCGCTAATCAAGAAAAAAGATCAAAAGATTGAAGATCACTAATGAGAATAAAAAGAATGGTAGAAAGTGTATGATAGTATGGAAGAAAATTTTAATGGAAATGTGTAAGAAAAAACTTTCAAAAACAAAAAAGGAACAGTCAATACTTTCCCTTCCTGATGCCCAGCCGAAATAATTTTAGCTATCAAGTAGAATGTAACAGGGGAAAAATTTACCTCGAATGTACCTCAGATCACCTCAAATCCGGTAACAAAGTAACAACAAACGTAAGGCTCTATACAAGCAAAAATTTTTATCTCTCGCATTAGGTTATATCTTTGAAAACGTCTTTAGGAGTTGCGTCGTGGGAAATAACTAGTATTCCATGTACACGGTGACCACTTTTAGTACTTTCAGAAGCGAAAATTTAGTACCAGGTTGATCAATTTTAATACTTCCAGGAACAAAAAAACTTTACCCGCTCTCATAAGTTGATTGCACTTCCTGGATAATAAGTCTTTGAAATGTGTGGGGGGGGGGGTTTCTTTCCTCAAAAGTCTCAGCTTCCGTCAGTCAGACTTAACTGCTTGTTCCCCAGGAAAAAGCAGGCATTCGGAAGTTAGGATTGATTTTTAAGTAATATTTATTATTAAAATAAAATTTTCTGCTGAAAATGTGGTTCACTTATGTAAAAGAACTGTCGAATCCCACTGATTAAGAACTAGTGGCCTCCGGTTTAAGTACTTATTGTTTCTCGCACAGAAAGTGAAACATGTAAATCTACCTATTACCGCGGTTTTACTTACTTTAAATGCAAAATAAACGCTTCATCAACTAAAGTTCCTCAGAAAAAACTGTTAGAGTGTAGGTCTGTCTTGAATATTCCAGCTTCTTTGTTTACTCCGTTTAAAGTTTACTGCAGCTTATTTGAAGCTTGGAATCAAACCAAATAAACTGTAATATCTAACTTATTTATTGTATTTTCCGACCATACACATTATCTTCATTTAATTTTAGATATAATTTTTTTACCTTTTTATGCTTTTTCCTTTATCTTTTCTTACATACTCTTTTTATTTATTATATTTTCTGTTCATTATACCACATTTATTTCGCCATAATCGTAATCTTAAGTATACCGCGATTTTTAAATTAGAATTTTATTTTACGTTATTACGTTATTTTAGATTAATAGCCATTAATTACTATTCATTAATTTAAATCACTACTTAAGTCCATATTTTACAGTTCTGTTTTAATTTATATATTCGATACTTTTTCATTCTGTAATATTCTTACCATGACAACTAAAATCAAACATTAATCATTACAACTTAAATTAATTTTTAAATCATTTTTGACTCTGTTATTAACTTCATTCGCAATTTCAGCCTTTACAATTTCGTGCATATTCAGATACTTCTTATAATTTTTATATAATTTACCTTTGAATGCGTGCTTTTAAGCTTTTTATTCTTTTCTAGCATCATATTGAAAGCCTCTATTACTTTTAATAATGAATTTCATATATTCTGAATTCTAAAATAAAATCCCAACTTTCATGTGTAATTTTAGAACCTTATTAAACATTTCAAGTACTCATACTGAAAATGTTCTTAACTACTCACGTAATTTAATTCAGTATTTTTATCACTCACACAATTATTTTTTAATTTAATTTTGTTAATTTTTGTCACTCCTACAATTATTTTACATTAGGCTAACTCACTGTGCTAATTATACATTACTACATTTTCCTGTCTACGCGAAGTTCGATGTACAGTACAATATCATATTCACTTCCCGTATTAGAATTGAAATTATCTCTTTGATAAAATAATTAACGGTCTCCAAATATAGCTTTACAGATAATTTGGATATTAATTGTCTTTTACTGCTTTTCCTTAGAAAAGTCCTTCAATTTAGTGAAAATTTGTTTCGGAAATGTGTTGTAAGCATGAAATGTATTTGCGATTATATGAAATATGTTTACTTTTTTCATTTTTATGTGTTTTTTAAATAATTCTTGAAACATTTGGTCTATATGTTCTACAAATGATATAGACCTTTCAGCTTTTCCCCTAGTTCGCTTTGTGTAACTGTACTGTTAAGCATATATATGAACATCGAATGTGATACTTAAACTAATATAGCATAGCCACAAATGTTAATTAATATGAGCATAAAATTTTATTGATTCGATGGAATAATTTGAACATACGAGATGTAAAATTCTGTTTTTGAAAAAAATAAATGAAATGTATCAAATCATATAGTAAATTTATCTGGTTAACCAATCTTCAAGCTCGACTGAAGTGAAATAACTTCGGAAGTAAGACGAAACTTCCCGTTGTTCTCTCTCTCAGAATTGGGGTGGAAGTAGAAATTCAACTTCCTTGAGACTCTGGCAACCATTTTTCCATGGTTTCGTTTGGTTTATTTAATTACGGCAAAGTATTTAAGGGCTATCTGCTTATAGAGGGAATGCCTTCGTGAAGAACTTTCTAAGGAAACCCGGCTCGTGTACACTTTACACATGAGGAAAATCTTGAAACCCTTCATGCATCCTGCCCATTCACCTAAAACCTAATCCAGGTCGGAAATACCAGTTTTCAGTAAATTCCCCGCTCATCTACTGGTGGGCCCATTCTTACACGAAATACACTGCTGGCCACCGTAAATGCAACACCCTGAAGAAATACGCAAATAACATGAAATTTACAACATGCACTAGCGGAGGTGAGATATGCGAATGATTAGAATTTCAGCGCAGACGTACATCACGCGCGCCTGTGGCGCCACTTCAAAGCGCTATTTAAGGCTTCGAGCTTTCGACGATTTTAAGTTCGGCAATTGTGTTTTTCTCGTGGTTTTTACAAAAAACGATAAATTATGCCTCGTAGAAAACAGTGATCATCGTTCGATCAAGTATCAGAGTTCGACAGAGGAAGGATAGTGGCCTACCGAGAGTGTGGATTATCTTTCAGGGAAATCGGTAGTCGTGTTGGGCGAAACCAAGCAACTGTAATGCGGATATGCGACCGTTGGATGCAGGAGGATTCGACGGACCGACGTGTTCGATCGCATCCACCTCAGTGCACCACTTCACGTGATAACAGGAACATTGTGCGAATGGCAGTGACGGATCTCTCAGTCACATCACGAACCATAGCACATCAGATTCAGTCTGTAACGCATCATCCAGTGTCTCCGCGTACCATTCTACGCCGTTTACAGCAGAGTGGTCTGTCCGCAAGACGTCCATTGCTTCGTCTACCCTTGAACCAGAACTACAGGCGTCTCCGCCGCCAATGGTGCGATGAAAGAAGGATGTAGACGGCAGAATGAAATGAAATTGTCTTTACTGAAGAGTCACGCTTCTGTCTGCAACACCACGATGGTCGGATTCGAGTCTGAAGACACCGTGGAGAGAGGATGCTGAACAGCTGCGTTATGCACTGCCACACTGGTCCTGCACCGGGTATTATGGTATGGGGCGATATTGGATATCACTCTCGCACTCCTCTACTACGCACTGCCGGTACTTTAAACAGGCAGCGCTACATCTCCTAGGTGTTGGAGCCAGTTGTCCTTCAAGGCTTGCCCACAGCCCTATTTCAACAGGATAATGCGCAACCACACGTGGCACGCATTGTCCAAGGATTCTTCGTCAATCGCCAGATTGAATTGCTTCCCTGGCCGGCTCGCTCTACGGATCTTCCGCCGATAGAAAACATGTGGTCCATGGTTGCTGAACGATTGACCCAGATTACATCCCATGCCGCCACACCAGATCAACTTTAGCAACGTATGGAAGCTGCTTGGTCTGTTGTACCCCAAGAACTCATCCAAAGTCTCTTTGAATCAATGCTGAGGCGTGTGGCAGCGGTGATCTTCAACAATGGCGGCTACTCTGGCTACTGATTCTGGAAGGAACCACACTTACAGAAGTCTATAATCATTTGAAATTTGGTCAACATGTTATCTACTAAATAAATTTTGTTGTGATATCTCTTGTCTTTCTTGATGTTGCAATTCGGGTAGCCAGCAGTGTACATGGGCAAGGCAACAATAACAAGTAAGACGGAAAATGTATCATTTTCTACGTGAATTGAGATTTTGAAATATGTTTATGTTTTTTAAACTGTTTCATAGTACGTGAAGTCTTGAATTTTTTATGACATATCGTAATTATTCATAAAATTTCATAAAATGTGAAAAATATTTGATTTCTTCCTGAAAGTTTTAGCATAATTCAGTAAACATCCGCAATAAAACTCGCACGGTACTTTTTAAATAACGTGAAAATGTGTAAATTCCCTGAAAGATTAAATAAAAAATCTGATGTGTACACCACATGACTTCCTTGTACGGAATATTAAATTATACGCATTTTGCATTTCATTTTAACTTATTGGATTGAATTAAATCTACTTCATCGATAGCCTATAAACCACAATAGAATAAATGCAGTCATTAAAATTCATTATATTTGCTTACCACAGCGACACTCTGGCGCTAGCTTTACTTAACAGCGTTACATCTCATTCATTTTGTAACTCATCAGAATGCATAAAAATTATGTATATCATCTGGAGAATTACTTAATCGTTGCCACATGCTCTATTCAAATACTATAATAAATCTAAAACGATGTGTAAAAGAAATTAAACAAACAAAAAGAAAAGAAAAGAAACAGTTTTTCACAGGCTATTCAGTATTTCTCATTCAATTAATTCAGTTTTCACTTCGAGATAAGGCAAAAATACATAAAAACTCAAATTATCTACATTAAAAATTACGAAGTAAATCTTAAACACTTATTTCCTCGAATAAATTCCAGAGTGGATTAAGCATGATTTAATTGGCAATAATAAAAGAAGGCGTTATCTTTGTTCTTGCGAAGCTTAGTTTCTCTAGATTAGCAACAAATCCAATATTCTCCTAAGTTTCGAATGTAAACAAATATGTTTGCCATGATAAAAATGATTAGGCTTAGCCCCACTTAAACAAATTTTAAATTGTTGACAATTCTACAAATCTTGCATGCTCCATCTTGCATGTTCAATGTTCCATGTGCATCAGTTGATCGATAATATTTGATTGGTTAAAAAAATGCTGTTTCTTGATCCGTATAAACCGATTGATGAACTCAATAATATATTAATCAGTAATACAGCATATATAAATTCTTACCTTCCTAAATCTTTATTGCATTACCTTGCAAGCTAACTTTACAATTGTGCACTATTTGCTTGTTGCTCTTTATATATTTAAAAAGATAATAATAAGATTTCAGACGTCTATTCAAATCACTTGTTTTCCTTTCAGAAGATTTCAGACGCCTATTCAAGTCACTTGCTTTTTCGAAAACTTGTAAACATATCACATAAGTAAAATTTCGAAGATGAATCGTTTCATGAACTCTTAAATTATTAATACCAGAACGCCCTTTCCCGGATGAATCTTTAGATATTAATTTAAATTATTCCTCAAAGTGAACATTTTACCACAGGTGGAACATACTAAGGAGACAATACGAGAAACTCGTAACTATTAGAATAAATTAACGTACGTATATCCCGCCGTTTAACGCTCACCGGTGTATAACGCGCACCTATAATTTCTAATTACAATATATTTTTTAATTTTTAGGTATATTCGCAGTATACCGTGGACCCTTTTCATTACGAAGAAACATGAAAGCTACATATGCGGTGCTCTTATTTTTTGAAGTCATTCATTCGAAGATTTTTCCTAGGCTTTTGAACAATATTACACTGAACTGACAAGCGATTAGAGGAACAATATGTGTGGGATTGATGTGAAAGGCACAAAAGCAATTTACATGAAACAACGGGTCACGAAAAATCTCACCCCACCGTAGTGACTTCTCTCTTAGCGGATGGGACAAAAGTTGAAACCCATACTTATTTTTAAAAGGAAGACGGTGCCAAAATGGAATGTCCCAATTTGTGTGTTCATTCGTGATCACGAGAAAGGATGGATGGACGAAAACGGTGGGAAATTGTGGATAAGAAATGTTTGGCAAAATCATTCCGTTGCCTTAAGGAATCCAGAAAGTCTTTTAGTTTGAAACATGTTCAGCTCCCATCTACGAAATCCCATCTACATCCCATAATACGAAGAAATTGTTGAAAGAGTGTATGTAATACAGACATGGCTTTCAAAGAAAATTTAAAACAGCGAAATACGTGGATGTTAGAAGGTGAAAAAACATTTACAGAAGGAGGTAGATAAATGCGTCATGCCAGTGTGTGAGTGGATAATAAAAGCAGGGAATGAAAAGTAAACTCGACATAATTCAAAAGCCATTTAAAAATGTAGTATATCTAATAATTTAGATGGAAAGTAAAACGATTATTTATTTATGGATCAGACTAGAGTGATTTTGAAGATCAAACAGAATTCGATAATCTGCCTGAAGATATAACGGAATAATAATCTGCCTGAAGATATAACGGATATAACGTAAATATGGCAAACTTTTCATGTTATCCGATAATGAAAATTTTTAAGTTCAATAAAGTATGTCATTTCTTTCAAATAAATAGAGTTTAGGTACCTGTTAGAAATCTAATTTTTGTATGCTTATCTTTTCCTTATTTATAAATTTATCATTTTTATATCCGGTGTATAACGTGCACTCGTAAATTTCGATCTTAATTTTTGTATTAAAAGTGCGCGTTATACGCCTCAATGTACGGTATATATATATATATATATATATTTAAAACTACCTTGCTTATACACATACACTCGCATACCAAAAATGGAATTTAATAGAATATTAATAATATGTATTGGCAACATTCATCATAATCATAAATCTTAAATGGTAACAAACTAACATTTTCATATTACATTTCATGAAACACTTCATGAAACTATTTTTCAGAAATTTATTTTCCAGTAAGAAAATCGTGCTCTAGAAACATAAACATTAAATATGTAATACACCTTAAACATCTTAAATACATATCTCATTAAATAAAAGAGAATCTTCCTCCTTAAGTATAGATGCATCACCAGGAGTATCACTAGAGACTGAAAAAACTGATAACCTATTTTGTACATTTTGTATCTATTTGCATGGTGTATCTAATATCTGCATCTATTGACTGATTTTTTCATTTGGTACGTCATGAAGCTTCTCATCTTAAAGTTGTGCTGAATGTTCTGAAGTTTTTACAAGTAAAGACGATTTAAGGAGACATTAAAACACACCAAGTTGTTTTTAAATTTAGAAGCTGCTCACAGTGTTTCATTATTGGCGATGTTTTCAAACAATCAGAAACTTCCCCTGTTAGAAATCGTACCCGATGTTCACGAGCTTAAAAAAATTATCTTCTGCAACACATTCAAGTGGTGTTTAATCAATGTAGGCACGTCTGCTAAAATCACGTGTTTCAAGAATATGTCCTCAACTGAGTCAAATTTTCTCTAATGCAGAGAATGATCAAGACCTAGATGTGTTTGAGTACACAAAACCGCAACATGCAGAAAAACTGAGTGTTAAAGTAGCTACATATCGGTGTCTAAGTTGGTACGCAGTTGTCAATGCTAAAATGAGTGTGAAAATGGAGAAACTGAGTATATTTATCCACATCTTCGCAAAAGCTATTGCCATGTTTAAAGAGTGTGGTGTACAAAGAGAGATTGAGAAAGTTTTCGAAAGCATAAAAAAGAGCTATGACGAGTTTATTTGATATGTTTCGGGATGGCTTTTAGAAAAATTTCCTAAATACGAGCCAAGTGTCGTCAGATAAGAAGCCCTTTCTTATAATAGTGAAATGTTCAGTTAAGGTAAAAGGGAAAATATCAACTAGTACGGTGTAAAATAGTTGTTATAGAAAGAGAAATGTAAGTTTCAAACAGCAAAAATTTAAGTTAAAAAGAATAAGGGAAATTGACTTTGAAAAACAGATAACCTCTTATAAAATTGTGACATCAGGTCTCTCTCTTATCTCACTCGGGCTGTCCTCTTCCTTATTGGTTGCGATTGCCCGTCGCACCTGCAGGCCCTTGCGCACTGCGCCTCCTGGACGTGAACTGGTACTTTCATACTACTGATGCTAGATTTATAGATCATCTGATATTGTAATTTATGAGGAATTTTATTACCTTAATACACGAAAGTCATAAAAAAATCCTGAAATATTTCAAAATTTTGCTTCTTAATTTAGTTTTTCATTTTCTTTTATTTAATTTTAATGTAATTAGCAATTCATCAAGTTACAGGACCGGTAACAGGCTTTTCTGACAATTCTTGCAGCTCTTCCTTGACAGTGACCATAACGATTATCTCTTTACTTTTGTATTAAAATTTCTATTAAATTATCTCTACTTATTTATTCATTCACTTCCAAGATTAATACCTTGGTTTGTGCAATATGATGTTTTCATTACATTTTCATCTTTTATGCAGTTTCCCTTTAGAATTAGACGATTATCTACTATCAAAAGATAGCAATTCAAGTGTTATTTTCTTTATTACTTATGCAGGTTGTAAATGAATTGATGGTCACAACTTTAAGAAGTGACAAAACATGGCAAAAGTAACAATTTTCATAAAACAATGTGGGGTGCAATGAGAAATGGGAACGGGGAAATACAAGTGCGAAGAACCAAGAAAATTTTTAATCATGGATATTTACAAAAATTGTTCGGAACGGCCAATCATTGTACTACATGCATCACAACGACGACGAAATGATTGGAGGGCACTTTTTATGTCAGGCATTTCTGCCGCAACGACGCTAATTCCGGTGATAACTGCTTTCGAAACAGTCAATATGCCTCTCGTAAGCGCAAATCGTTTTGGATTTTGACTGGCGTCTGAAAATCCCTCCTTCATTATGTAAACTCATTTTTAGATAGCAGTAAACTTCAATGACATAAATTTCCTTTTCATGATAAATTCCTTGGATACAATGACGCTCAAAATTTCCTGACCTTTCCAAAGCCAGTCTAAGTATAACAGTATTAATAATATTTTTTCCTATAAAACAATGAATAAAGTACTTTATAACTGAATAAAAAATTTCGCCTTTCTCAAAATGACAATTCTAGGGAAAAAATTTTTTCGCAATAGAAATAAGTAGTTAAATAAAAATTGTTTTTCATTAGTTAAATGTTATAATTACTTAATTTGTTTATTATTATAATCAGCCAGTGTATTACTATAATTAAATAAAAGGCTGGTTAGAGCTAAAACTGAGAAACATAAAACTGTCGTAACAGATTCAAAAATGCAGCAAACAGCCTGTCACCTTTTTTTTTTATTCAGAAAATTAATTACAACAGCTATACTTCGTGTGATACAATTTTAATATAAACTCTGAGAACGACCAACAGATGGCAGCACATTATGTTCACAAATTATTTTAGCCATGATATTCACTGAACCAATGTTCGGTAATACAATGAAACTTTTTGAGATACGTGACTTAAATTATTAGCAAAGACCAATAAATGCGCCCAAATTTTAAAATTACTTTAAATTGGAAAAAGGAAGCTAAAAAATTTGACTCAACATTTTTCGAGAACGTTGTATGTATATAAGATACTTTTATTTAAATAGGACTGAAGATTGAATGCATTATTTTGAATTGTTGAGTTCTCGAACTCTGGGGGAGGGGAGGATTAAATGGCATGCTTGCTAGCCGGACTTTGCATAAAATAGTTGTGTTGAAATGAAAAATTAATCTCACAGACCATCAGAATAAAGCAATACTTGCACGGGAAATGCAAAAAGGAGGAAAAAATGAGCAATACAATAGCAGATGATGTCACTGTTCTTAGAAATTGCTTTTACTAAAAGCAATACGTAATTTAACTGTGCATAATCTGGAATAAAAAGAATATTGTTAAATCATCCGCTAAAAATGGATACCCAAATGAAAAATAAATTAAGTGTAGAGTTCTTTTGTTTTCCATCGACTCCTATCGAAATACAACAGTATATATATATATATATATACTTCCTTTTTAATGTGTGATCTTCTTATTTTGAGCCCTAATTTCTTTTACACAACCAAATGAATCTATTCTCCGTATTAGACTACTGAAAAATGCAGGTAAATTATTAACAGTATTTTCCATTAATTATAATATACGTTATAACCATTGCTAGGCTTCAAATTTCTTAATAAAGGATTCGCTCTGTATAGTAGGGGGAAAATATCCAATTTAAATTAAATGTTTTACTTGTTATCAAAACAGAAAATACGAATAATTCTGCATAAACAAAAAGCATTTTTAAATAAAAAGGAACCTTAAAATTTTTTCTTTTTTATTCAGAAATTACAAAATTAATGAGTAAATTTAATTATGTGGCGCAATTTATGCCAGAAATTACAAAATTAATGAGTAAATTTAATTATGAAAAAAAATAATAATGCCATTATGGCCTTTTTCTTTCCCCTTACCTCAGTTCTTACCTTTCAGGAGATTTTAAGACCAAGCCATGTATTTCAAAAACACTTTTTCGTAAGGTTTAGGTTTAAATTGTCTTAGATGTTTCTATTTAAGAAGATTGCCATTAAATCTGAAATACGCTGTACAGTCAAAATTCTTATTGTTGTAAAGATAATATTCATAGAGCTGAATAAAGTTTGTTCAGTTCCCAGCGCTACTAATATAACACATTTTAGACGCTTAGAAGGTCCCAGTCAATACCTTTTAGACCCTTATAGACTTCTAGATTCAACCAGACTGTTTTGACTAATAGTGACATTCTCTGGGCTGGCTTTAGCTTTCTTTTCACTATTGATTATTTCTCTATTCATTTTCCTGTTAAAGCTAAGTCAAGGAAATTTTAAAAATAATTTTTAGCTCCTGCTAATCTGCATACATAGCAAAGGGGTTAATGTTTTCGGTCCAAAAATTCGACAGCTAGTTTTCAGTGACTAAGCAGAAATTAGAGCTTGAACAACACGCTTGACTATTTTCAGAATGATATCTGTATTTTTGAGTGTGATGATTTTTTTGTCCACGATAAGTCATATGAAACCTCCGAACATTTCCATTTTACGCAATTAAGCTTTCCGTATTCATATAAAGAGTTGATTAAATTTCGGGAAAAACTGAACAAATGGAGGTGGTACTTTACATGAAGCACAAAACAGTTTTCAGTGGACAACCGGAAGTAGTATTTTACTTGAAGCCACAACAATTTTAATAAAAAAAAAACTGTATTAAAGTATGATCCAAAACTTTCCAATTTTAGCATTTAAGACTTATGTGACTGAGAAACAACATCTGAAGTATTAAATGTATTTTTGGAATTATGCCAAAATAAAGGGGAGTAAATTCATTACGAAAATGGCCTGGCTTCAATCCTCAATTTTGTGTCCGTTTCACTCTTGTGTCGAAACATTTTTCAAATAAAAGGATGCTTCCACCAAATATTATTGCTACATATTTTTTTAAGAAATAATATAGCAAATATATTACAGCGAATACAAAAAAAAATATATGGCAAAACTTAACACTGTGTTGGGAATTCTAAGAATAAGCTGCTTTTAAAGATTTTGTGATTTAGTTTCTAAATTTTATATGGCGTAAGTACGAAGAAAGTGATGATAAATAAAGCTGCAAGACAAATAAGAAAACTCTCATTTTATTAAGAAAAGTGAACTCTGATATCATGAACTGAGAAAAGAATGGAAAAAATGCATGACAACTCTTAATACTCTATCTGGAATTCTAAGGAAATGCTACTTTTACAAATTTTGCGTTAAGTCATTGAATTGAATTGAATGAGTCTGAAACACTATGAACAGAGGATATATACGGAGCGATACGATAGTTTCAAATGAAACATAAGAACAAATGTGTACTTGAGTACGTACTGTTTTCATTTTCCATTGTATCGGAGAACAGAATAGCAAAAAACGAGTAGTGTTTGTAATTAACACTGAGCCAGTACAAATGAAACTAGTGAGATAAATCACTAAGCTATGCAAAACAAATTAAGTATGGAAATGAACAATCAAGGGATAAAAATAAATAGGTAGACTACTATAAATGAGATACTGAAAAAGCAATAAAAATAACAGAATTTGCAAATAGAATAAAATAGAAGTAAAATATCAGAATTTAGTAATGGTAAGTACTAAGATTACATGAAACATTACATGAAGAACATGTAAATTAAAACACTATAGAACAGCATAATATCCGTAAGAAAGGACAGGCGAATAAAAAGATTAGAATACAAGCAGTAATTAACTTTAAAACGCATTTAACTTTAAAACGGCAAAGAGTGTAGTGAATTACAAAGTGTTTAAACGTGTAAAAGGTGTCCCAAACTATGGGTAAAGGAAAATAATAAAGCAAATGAAGTTCACGAGGTAAAATGATCCATTAAAATCGGAAATATGTTAAGAACTCGAAGGAAATTATTAAATTACGTAAAGTAAATTAAGTATGGAAATTAACAATCAGGGGATAAAAATGAACAGATAGGATACAATAAATGAGATATAGAAAAAACAATTACAAAGTTAAAAAGGTTAAGAGTGCAAAAGTTCAACTTAATTAAGATAATAATTAAGGAAAATGCAGTAAAAAGGTTATAAACTCCCCGGAATTTTTAAATCTTTTAGTTCGCTTTCATACAGTTCTCCTTAGCTTATCAATTAGTTTGTTGCACATTGTGTGTTGATTGCATATTGTGTAAAACTAACATGCACATTCTGTTGTTGTACATTGCACACATTGTTGCACATGGTGTGTTGAGACTTGTATACTCTGTTGTACACTGCACACATTGTGAACACTGTTGCAAATTGTGTGTTGCACACTTTTGTACACTGCGTGCACATTCTGTGGGAAGTTCAAGATCTTGTTACAGAATTCTCAGAACTCACGTCATTAAAGTACAATATGCATTTATAGTATATACATTTTTAGCTTCTTATAGTATGTATGGTTAGACTAATATTTCAACTCCTTGAAGAGAAGTGGTAGGTTATTGATGAGTCAAAAATGTACATAGATAAGTATAAATGACGATAATTTTTTTTAAACCATCGATACCACTTGAATTTTATCTTTTCGATAATTTACTTTTTATTATTTGTCTGTTGTTCTTAGCAATAACGTCAATAATTTGTCAACTTTTTCTTTAATTACTTATTTGGGGTTTCTTTGTGGTAAAAGCTTCTGGAAAGTTTTTATGCTGGCGTGTTAGTCTTCCAATTCTTGCAAGCGTCTTAAAGGAATTAAGGTTTACAAAGCTGCTAATATTACTACACTGTGTTCGCAAATAATCATCAACTTATACATCTTTTAGCACAGTGGTGCAGTAACAAAAAATAATTAAAATGCAAGAATTATGAGTTCCTTAATATTTCAAAATATTGCACTCCTCTCATTTTCGTGCTTGTCATAACACATATTCTTATTTTTACCTTCTATACCTAAGCACATTTACATTACCTGCTTTATTTGCTAATTTTCACCCAAAATCTTTGGAGTAAATATATTTCCTGCGCAGCACGAATGTGTAAATTTATTCATCAAATAATATATCCTCTCATTGCGCTTAAAAAAGCATTTATTTATTAAACATTATTTAAGCCACTACTGTAAAATATCTTGTTTTGAAGAGCTTCTACAAACTACTAGGTGACTATTCGATAAATCAGTGGAATCCTTGCTAATCCGGGAGGAATGTGCATCAGATCCAACAAGAGCAAAAAAGAAAACTCGTAACTAAAGTTCGCGTTTACTGGACAAGATTAATCTTCCGGCTCTGTCTGCATTTTTAGAAACGAGTCTTGAGAAACGAGAGGGAAAAAGCCAAAACGGTAAACTAATGTCAGTCTGACAAAGATAGAGGAAAGTTTTAAATTTTTTTTTTTTTTTTTTTTTTTTTTTTTTTTTTTTTGGATCAGCTTTCATTGAGCTATTCAGGTATGAAAATGGCTAATAGACGTATGGTGATTCAGAAAGAAAGCCCTAAATATCATACATAATTTATCTTAAATAAAACATTTAAGAATAGCGAATTCTATTCGTGAAATTTCAACGGAAAAACGCGTTTCAAATTTTTTTCTGTAGAAAATATTTCTATACATTCGATTTTATGAAAGTATTCAGTTTAAGAACATTTTGTAAATAAATATATTGCTAACATTACATATTTTTTATATTCCTTTAAGCTTTAAATTTACGTATGAGAAACGTTATGTGAGAAATCTCATTGATAAGAGTAAATCTAGTAAACTAAATTTATTTATAAATTTTCCTATTTGAGTAACATTTGTAAAAATTTAAAACTTAACTTGACAAAATTCTTGACATTTCGAAAAAGGAATCCATTTAGTTGGTTACTGATTACGGTGAAGTATGAGAGATTATATGTCTAAGAAGAAGGATACCTTCGGGAAGGACTTTTTATGGGAAAAGGACTTGTATTCTCAAGTGGATACTACATTCAACCACTCCTTTCTTCAAAATTCGAACCTGATCGAATTACCACAAATCTGTGATCTTATCCACTGGATCACTGGCTAGAGACTCAATGAGTTTAAATTAGTAACGAATTAACTGCACTTAGATTAATATATAACAGGGCATTTTAAGAGATTACTTTCATAACTATAAACTGCACGCTGTCAATAAAATGCGGTCAGTGCTTATATAAAAAATTTAAATAACACTATGCATCTGTCAAAACATGCACTGTAAATTACGTAAATATCGTGGGATAAATGTTCTTTTAGATTAACAATAATTTTGCTGTAAGTTACCATTCCACACAGATTGCGCATTTAACATAGCCATTTTTCTTCCAAGTTCTATAACTTAAAATTGCATACATTTTTGTTTATTTATTTATTTTATTTTATTTATTAAGGTAGTTTAGTAACTTAATTTTCACAAAAAATGACGAAATCTCAATAAGAAGATTTCCGTAAAGTGAATAAATAGCAAAACGTTATTTCACATACAAAAAATAACAGTGGAATTTTTAATAGTTTATTTCAAGCAATAATTTACCATTTCATATTTTTAGAAAGAAATCTAATATTAAAATCAGCGTTTATTTTTCCCTCTTCAAATTTCTTTTATCAAATTTTTAGAGCGCGTTAAATACTCGTAACCTTCCATATAAATTCACTAATCTAACCGATCGTCCTGTTGGTGTGAATTATAGCCTAATCTTTCAATCCATTTAAATGTTGCAATTAATCTTCTATTGTTCAATTAAATACGGTGTCATGTTAGTCTGAGTTTTAATTAAAAGTAGGATATTCTTACCATACAGTATTGTTTATGAATTATCCCGTAAAAGTTTACGAATTTTTCTTTCAATATCTTTAATGTTACAAAAGAACTTGAGCAGAGTATTTTAATAACATATTTTACGAGATGATATTATAAAATCATTTAAACAGTAATCATCCATGGTATTTAGTTATGGATTACACGCATGAAATCTTTCAGTTAATTTGTTACGGAATAAAAACATTACATTTTAATTTAAAGTTATTTTTAGGCTTTACTTCGATGTATAAGTTGAATATTAAGCTGCAACTTTCATTAAAAATGTATATAACCTACCCATGAATGCATTTTTATGAAAGTTGATATAAATGTATATATATATCAAATTTGTATCTTTATCAAACAGAAGAACCTCTCGAGACCATTCAAACATTTATGGGCCTCCTTCTGTACAAACAAGCATAAGCACACTTGAGACACATGTAAGGGACTGCAAGTGAGATGTGAAAGCCCTTCAGGGTCTTAGGGAAATGTTTGACATATTTTTTCCCCTAAAAATTCTGACATTTTCACTTGTTACTCTTCTCTAATGCTAGAAAATATTGAAAAATGTATGGTAATGTCTGCTCGAAGCATCACATATACTGGAGGCATTCATCTTTTAAACTGTTTTGATTTTTTTTTTCCTATTTGACTTCGCTTACCCTTCCATGCACTACGTGCCATGTCAGACACATAAAAATGATGCTTTCATGTCATAAATGAGTTAATCATTTTCAAAGGAATGAGAACTGTGCTTTGTTAAAAGGTACTGGCATAAAATTAATAAAAATTCAAATTTCTGTTGATTTTACAGAGGCTGTTCGCACATTTTTTAGACGATGTATATTGTATTCACAAAACTAAATTACATAAAATTCTTGTGTTTTAAATGTTCTATTTGACATCCCTTATTCTGAACTATCTTTCGACACCACAATTTCCAGGATATTAATGCATTTTGAAGTGTCAGAAGAGGTATTCTATTCCATTCCTCCCGAACAGCTTTCCAGAGTCCTGCTAGGGTTTTAGGACAACGTTTGGATAACGCAGTTTTTAAAAGTCCGAAAGCACAAAAATCCATAGGTGACACATCGGGAGATTTAGTAGGGATATCAGTGAAGGGTATGGCCTTGATACCAGTTTTTTTGTTCCATTTATTTTAGGAAATTTACAGTGGATTTTGATGTGTGACTGCTAGCTTTGCCCTGATGGAGTCTCACAGATGGATGGCACTGTGGGTAAAGCGATGGTATTTCATTCAGAAACATTGGCGATATAATATGTTCCTGATAGTATTTGGAGCTAATCTTGACATTTTTGTACTCTCTTTATTTTTAACTTGCCTTTATAAGAAAAACCAGCAACAATCGTGAATCCCTTAGGAAAACTTTCTTTCGATTCTTTGAACCATGTACTTAAATTTTTTTCTCCCCTTTTTATGATAATAAATGGCTCTTTTTTTGTTACAGTCATTTTTTAAATACACCCATGCTTCATCTATTGTGACAATTGTTTTCTATTTTTCTTTGGATAAGTGTTTCTCATATAGAATTCTGCAGCGTACCCTGCGTTGAGCGATATGCTTTGGAAGAAGACGATGCACATTGCGTTTTTTCGCTTTCTTAAGATTTAAATCAACGTTTATAATTTTGTTTACAGTGGACACCGAGCATTTTAATGATTTTGCAACTGTCCTTTAACTAGAGGGATTTTCTTTTAACATTAAACAACGTACCTTTGCAATAGTCGAAGATGTCCGTTTTTTCTTCGGATGCTTGTTTGGAATTTTTGTCCCACTTGGGGCTCCAATTTGACAATTTTTTCCTTTCTTGTTGATGATATTACCTATCGACGCTTTAGATATCACAAAACCATGACTCTCATATCGTTTTTGGATAACGGAGTATGCATATTTCTCTTCGGAAAGAGCGTAAATGTAGCCTTCGAACCACTGCTTTGTTAAATTCGCCATTTTGAATAAAAACAAAACTTTCAAACCACAGACGATAATTTTGACTTTTAAAAACATAGTAAAATTGCAATTACTTTCTTTTGCAGCAAACTATTTTTTATTACCGCTTACCAAAATCGTCTAAAAAATGTGCGAACAGCCTCTGTAGCACAGGTTTGGGAAGAATTTGGTACGTATTTAGTTTGGGCTCACCAATGAAAATTTAAGAGATACTTTATAAAAAGTAAAACAGCATTATAAAAAGAGTATTTCGTATTGAATATAAACATGCATGAAAATCTAATATGTTGTTTATTAAAACTTAATATAGAGTCGAATGGCTTAGTTAATAAACGGTTCAAAAGTATAAATATTTCATTGCTTTTATGTATCGTTTTTAACCTTTTTAGAGTTCATTTTGTTCATTCGACATCACGTGTTTGAATGGATCATTAAAACATATTTAATTCTAATACCATATTTACATTTCAAATGGCGGTAAGATTATTCAATTTTTGCATTATGCTTTTAAGTTCTCATTTAAACATCTCATTTTTTTTATTAAATTCTTCTGTTTTCATTTTAGTGCAGATTTTCCTTCCTTCGTTTTATGGAGTTAAAACAAATTGTCAAATTTACTCAATAAATTAATGAATTGAAAAAATTCTTCAAACCTTAGTTCATTTTTTAATTAACCACTCCACATAATTAGAGAAAGTACAGTTTTAATGGATTTTGTATATAGACGGAAACGCATCTAAAAAATGCTTGTCCTAACTGTGGTGACCTATCTTTTCGCAGCTGTCTTTATCACAAGGAAACAACCCGGCGGGAATTCAGAATAAATAATGTTATGATTTTCAGCGCTCGAGGCGCAATACGTATGAAAGCGAAGAATATGAAGCAGCCAAGATCCGACGCCATGTTATTGGGTTGGATAAAATTAAATCACGGGAAAGGTGTTATGTCGTATTTACATATAATCATGGGAAAAGTGTTATGTAGATTATGCAATTATGCTGCTCCAGAAATAACAGACCGGAAACTGAGGAAATGCATGTGCTATTATAAATGAATTTGAAGAACTAGGTTCAAATCAAAGGTGATTTTATTGCAAATTCCAAAACAGTATTTCGCGTTTGTTAGACTATTCCATGTCTTGCTGCCTTCACTTCTAGCCAGTGTACAAAAACTCTTGGACACTGTATAAAAATATATACATCAGCTTTCTATTTCTAAATGATATTTAAAAAATTCCGCTTTTGTTTTAGAATGGAGAACAAACTGTATTACATGCCCTTTTTACGACATGCTTATTTCGAGCTATGCAAACAAAACAGGAAGTGAATTTAACAAAAAGCCAAAAATGGGAGCAAAGGAAGGAAGGAATCGTATAATTTCTCAGATAAGATGTGCGCAGTGGAGTCTGTAATTACGAAATTTAAGAACGTCTGATCGATAATTTAGCGCAAATGGTACTGTCTATTAAATTTCTCTGAGAGAAGAGATCCGGAGGTGACACAAAATATTTAGCTCTCCAAGTAAACAAGTCTCCAAGTAACATCTTTCCTAAATCGTGTTCTTCATCGAAAAATGTGATTGTGAAGTTTTTCAAAAAAAAATGCAGAATTTTATGAAAATAGTTTCAACTCTGCCTGGAAAGCATAATATAAATGCATAATACTATTGTATAAATAAAACATCCAACACTTTACGTTACTACTTTGAAGCATGAATCCCAAAATGCATGCATTATTCTGTATTCTGTATTCAAAATGTATTCATTATTAATGTATTCATTATTCTTTAATAAACTACAGGCAAAACGTTTTATACCTCTCAAAAACTCTCAAAAATATTTGCGAACGAAATTAAAGAATTAAATCCCTTTTCACTGTTTAGTACCATACAAATTTATTATTTTTCCACCGAATTTAAATAACAGCTATTTTAATAATTAATGATTCCGCACTGGATAAAACGGCACCCGTTATTAATTAAGTTTGCAGTTAGCCTCACAAAATCCTGAATTTTTAACGCCGATATGCATTTTTCATATAAAGTTATTGAATAATTTGTTCAATTAAAGTATAATAAGCCCTCTTCTAATAGGAATTTTTTTTGTCCGGAAGATATAATATATTAGAATTTAAATTTACAGAAGCTTCCCCTACCACCATTACCACACGCTAAATTGTTCTCAATATAATGAAAAAAGTAATTTCTGCAATGGGCTTTTTTTGTTTTTAAATGGAGCTTTTGATCTGCTGTTAGTCGTATAAAATATCTGATTCTGAAATTATTTTCGCAAAATTTGCTACCTTATTTTAAGAAACATTTTAGTTGGAAGTACATGTCTAAAACCAATATTTAACGAGAAAAAGCCTGCAGTCGTCTTTTTCGAATATCCGGATGTATAGCGTGTTTGGGTTTATTCCAGAGATTTCTAGTTCGTATAACAAGTATATTCTAGCTCGCATAACATACAGGAAAACTGTGAATGCTTTCTCTTTGCATACTTATGCTTAATGATTTCAAGATGCGGCCTATTAATCCTACAGTTACCCAAACAATTCTGGAATTCATTCCAAGTTACTTGTGCTTTGTTCGAGATAAATGTAGCAACAACATTCATTATGTGAGCCTGTAGATACTAAAGATCTTATTCTGGAAGACAAAGGTTTTGGAATAAGCCCTCCAAAATGTTGCGTAATTATATCTGATTATCAAGAAGACTGTCTGAAATTTCTTTGGTTCTTCAAGATATTTCTATGATAGTGTTAATTCCTTTAGCTCTCAGATCATTGTCCTGCAAAAAAAGCTATTTTCAAGATGTAAACTGTCATCCATGTTGCGTATAAAATAGGGCAGCACTCTGACAACACAAATCACATTTCCTGAATTACTGTGTAGAAACATTAAGTTATTTCGAAGCAGAACACATGAAAAATGAGCAATGCCCTGGCCGGGACTCGAACCTCGGAGCTCTCGAATACGCGCCGATTGTGGTGACCATTTCACCACGAAGGCGTGCGAAGAAGGCGGGAGAAATACCTTACATACTCCCCCTTTTAAAGGGCGACTGAGGATTAGGTGTCCCTTTCGCCAAATCCTGGTGGTGGAGAATCATCATCCAGCACCTTTTTTAGTTCGGGCGCCACCGTAGAGACATTAGGTTATTTTGAAACAGAAGTCATGTAAAATGAGCAATGCCCTCGCCGGGACTCGAACCTCGGACCTTTCGAATACGCGCCGATTGTGCTGGCCATTAGACCGCGAAGGCATGCTAAGAAGACGGGAGGTACCTTATAACTATATTGGGATATATTATTGCTTCAGTACTGAAAAATGCTGATTCTTTGTTGCGCACATTATAAGGCCTTGCGTGAATACACTCAAGCTATGTGAAATAATAAAAATAATTTCGTTCAGACCTCTAGACAGTAACTGTGTGGTTTCAAAAGTAAGTGCATTTTAAGACATCAGTGTTTGTCAACAACACAAGCTAACTTTTGCATGTGTAAAGAATATCTTTCTGCGCCTCATGCAGATGAAAAATTTACGATTCTCTTTGTCTATTTTTTTCTCTTTTTGTGAGATCACGCTACCAAACGTCTGGCTCCTCAATTTCCCAGAACTCAATTCAATGGGTATGAGGAAGAAGAGTTTCTTATCTTTAAACGTAGATGGCTTCTTTGAAAAGATGCTGCGATATATAGAAAGGCTAAAAAGCAAACAAACACACAGTTAAGTTATGTGTCACGTTTTCGGAATAACAGTGGATCACGTTTAACTTTTCATGAAACTTAAAAAGGAATGGGAGGCTTAAGTGTCAAGTTTTTGAATCAAGGAACTAAAAGTTTCGTTGATACGATTTACTCACTTTCTATAAGAAACTGAAACTGCTGAAAAGATCTCTATATTTAACGAGTACTTTCTTGCAAAATATTTTAAGGGACGCTAGTTTAAGTTATTATTATAAAAGGCAAAATCAAGGAAATATCGATACATTTTCTTATCAGCTGGAATTTAATACAAGCAAAACGCGAAATAAAAGGCTAGTTTTAATTGGTTGACACGATTTGCCTATGTGGCAAGCTTTATTTGATTAAAGAATCTCACATTTATTACAAAAATTTCAATAAGGAACCTATTTCTTTTTATAATACATTGGCTAGTTACTGAGATATGGTGCGAAAATTAGCAATTTTTGCACGTTAGGCTAGATTAAATTATTAGAATGTGGCAGAACTTACGAGAACTATCTGCCAAAGGGAAAGGATGCTTCGCGGAGGGCTTTCTAAGGGAAACTGGCGGATATTCAGGTTACACGTGGATAAAACCACGAAAACCAACCATGCAGACTGCGCGTTCGCCTGGTATCGAGTCCGGGTATAAGTCCTAATATTCAGCGGTCTTAACTACTCGGTCCCTGGGAGGTCTTTAGTATGGTATAAGATTAAGTTACAAAATCTAATTATCTTTTAATCATAACAGCAAATTTTAACTCAAATGCCTGGAGGAACTTAACACGAGTGATGCTGTAAAGTACTTTCTCTTTCCTTAATACGTGCCTTCATGGTGTAATTGGTAGCATATCCAGCTAACTTCGGGAGGTCTGTAGTTCAAATCCCGGCTAAAATGCTGCCCGTTTTTCATATTTCCCAACTTCGAAATATCCAATGAACCTATAAGTGGCGCCCGAACAAAAATGTGGTGGACAAAAATTCTTTACTACCAGGATCTGGCAACTGGATCCCAACTTCCTCATTCGCCCTCTAAGTGAAAGAGAATATGGAGAATATAAAGTATTTTCTCCCTACTTACCGCGTATCTTCGTGGTGCAATTGGAAGCACGTCCGGCTAGCAATCGGAAGGTCAGGAACTGGAATTTTGGCAAGGGCATTGTTCACCTTTCAGGTTTCCTGCTCCGATGAAATTAAAATCTCTAATGACTCTATACTGTATCCTAAATCTGTGGTGTAATCTGTGGTAATCAAAACAGAAATATTATGGAATAGGGCAAAGATTAAAATTCCTGCAATTTCAAGAGCAACCAAACATTGCTTCCAAAAATTTTCGTTTCCTTTTGTTATCATATACTCTCAAGAAATACTTAATGCTATGTTATTTAATAATGCGTTTTATTCTGCTAATTGGTTCCATCTCATCAAGTCTATTATTTTACGGGGTTTGAAGCTGAAAATGCAAACTAATTGTAAAATTTTCTTTTTATGCATCCGTGAACAAATAATTATGCTCTGCATCGAGTACTTCTGGCACGGTTATTTAAATTCGCCAATGCAATAATTCCAGCATAAGTAAGAAAGGCAGATCAGTACAAAATGCGAAGAAAATTTATTTTTATTTTCTTAGACAACGGAGCGTATTGATTATGCCACAGAACTTGAATTTCTACCAATCTGTTCTTATGCAAGAGGCATGAAAACGTAATAAATCTCCTCAGTAAATAAAAGCAGCGCCGCACGTAACATAGAAAGAAAGATAAAATGTGATGAGTGATATTTTCTATGTTCAGGAAGAAAAATGGAGGGTTTAAACTAGAAAACAAAACATTCATTTAGCTACGATGAACATGGAAAGTATCAGGTTGCTTTTACACATGCTGAATCCTTAACAAGAGATTACACGATACAAACTGTTTATGTGTTTACGCTGATAAAAGTGGTCTGTATGCATACATATGTTAAAAATCAGTCTCGTTTTCCTTTGTTTTGCTGTTTTCCTTTTGCCAACTTTTTAAGCACGTGTTGTGTTTACAATAAGCAGCACAATGTCTCCAAAAACAACTTTTCCTTTAATGCCAGATCAAATTTGTAAATTTTCTTTGTTTCCAAGAAAGGCTAACGGTATAATGCTTCGTTTTAATTTGAGTAGGCTAAGCAAATTTTCAAGTCATTTTTGTTGCCATTTTTTATCTAAAAGTTTTCTAAAAATGCAAGAGAATTAAAACTGTATAAAAGAAGAAGCGATTAAGATCTAACTTTCCGTTACTATTATTATGTAGATTTAAATTTAAGTGCATGCAAGTGTAAATGAAAACGTTCCGTTGTCGTTCCGATGAATCTTATATTCTGAATCTGTTATCGTCTGAGAATTTAAAATACTCGAGTGCCCCTTCAGAGTAGGAATCTTGAAGAATTGTTTAATAATGCTTAATTTCTGGATATAACTAATTTTGCATAAAAGTTGCGATAGCAAATTTTGTAAATAATTTTGCATTCATTTGTACGATTCTATCTCTACAAGTAGCAAAAATTTAGTTTCTAGTTATGTCGAGTTTTTTGGATTTCTCGAGTCAAAACTTGAGTTGTAAAAACAATTATTATTGCCGTTAGTTTCGGCATAGCTGTAACTCATAGAGTAACTAATGGAACTCATGTGACTAATAGAGGCCTAACTAGCCTAAGTAGCTAAAGATTCTATTTTATGGGATGCCATACGAGAGTTCGAGTTCTGTCGAAAGCACTGCTCATTTTTCACGTCTCCTGCTTCAAAAATCCTAATACTTCTACAGGTGGCGCCCGAACTAAAAGGTGGTAGACAATAATTCGTCACCACCAGGATTTGGCAATTGGATCCCTTCATTAACAGTCGCCCTTTAAAACGGCGTATTTTTCCAGCTCCTTTCCTCACGAGTTTATGGTGTAATTGGAAGCAAACTCGACGCGTATTGGAGAGGTCCGAGTTTCAAGCCCGGCGAAGGGCAGTGCATATTTCTCACGTTTTCTGCTTCAAAAGCCAACTAGCGGCCGAGTGGTAAAGTTGCTGAACACTGGTAGTTCGGTCTGAGGCTCAAATCCAGGAACAGCCTGGGTGCATGGGCGTTTTTTCGGATTTTCCTCACTCGTAAGGTGTATACGAACCAGTTTCCCTCAGAAAGTCCTTCACGAAGGCATCCCTCACCTTAGGAAGATAGCTCACTAGGCTTTGCGATAATCACACAAACCAAACTAAACCAAAACATACTTTAAAAAAAATCTAATGAATCTAAAAGTTTTATTTTACCAAGATTTCAAGATCTGAAAACTCTTTTGTGTAAGTTTCTGAATAATAGGTTTGCGACCACACCTTTTAAGACACGAAGTGATTCGATAAAAATTGTGTTCGCGACTCTGCGTACTGTAGAAGTTTGTTTTACTAGATTTACATCACATGACTTGATTTGTGAAAATACATGTGAAAATAAAACAGCGCAGAATGACGTTATTGATTTCAGGAAAAACAATTGAATTATTGGATATCCAAAGCAAATACTGCCAGCTAGTCTTCAAAGAGAAAGAAGAAGAAAACCAATGTACCTTTCTTGCATTACGTACAGAGTGCGTACAATAAATTTTAACAGCACTTACGATAAAGGAAGGAGCTCAATACAAGCAGTAAGCCTAAATCTCCCCCAAAGCCTTTTCAAGCCTATTATACAAAAACTTTAAAAAAGTCCTTTTACCATTCTGTGATGCTAGAGTGCAGTTTGTTCATACGCCCCATTCCTATGACCCACCAGTGCGGTAGCAATTTAAATTAAATGCTATCGTCCCTAAGTAACTTGAGGGCGAAATAGGTTTCAGATAAATTCTCCGTTAATTACAGTAATTATACAGCTTGTTATGTACCCGATACCTTACTCATATTATAAGGAAGTTTGCTTGATATATTTGATTGATGTTCTACTATCGAAGAGTTTTATGAATTGTTATTATGAGTTATTGATCCAGAGGGTCTTTTCTGTTCTTACTTTTAGTTTTGCTTATTCTTTTAAAGTATACCTCTGCAAAAGCAATTATTCAGTACACTCGCTTCGAATCGAAAAAGAAAAGGAAAAAATTTTTGTTTGAAAGAATCGATGTTAAAAGAAACTTTAAATAAGAAGTAATCAAGAACCCATATAATTAAAGACTTAAATGCTAAAACTTTATTTTTTTTTTTTTTTTAGTTTTGCAATAAAGTAAATAACCATTTTCCAGAGCACAAAAGGCGCATCCATTTCTGCCTAGTAACTTAAACACAACGAAACTTTTATATGCTTATGCTTGCATATTAGTTCTGTCACTTCATTTCTTCTTTGCCTGTAAAATGTATTTTGTTTTTACTTTGCAATGGTTATCTATGTTTGCAGTGAAATTGCTTTTGCTATCAGTTTTGATATTTACATTTTTGATTGAGGGATTTTACTTAACCATGACTTCTTATTCTTAATGGAATTGAACAATAAAGAAAATAATATTTTTATGATCATTTAGTTTCTTATTATTTTATTAATTTAAGGTTGCATTTTATATACTGTATTGGTTTTGGTACTTAGATCCTATAAGATAACACATAGTGTTGATTTATATTTTATAATGATTATCCATGTTTCTACCGTTAAGTTTGAAGTACGTATACATTTGTTGTCGGATTTTATTTTCACATTTATGGTTTTTTATCACTAGTATATTACGGTTGCATTTAAAATTTTGTATTAGCTTCGGTACTTTCATCCTATAAGGTAACACATAATGTAAATCTGTAAATTCTGTACACAATTCTACCTTTTTTCATATTTCAGATTCTATTGTTATGCACTGTGAATTGGTAATTGTATTAGATTTCTATAGCATTTTTAGATTTAACTTTGTTGTAGATTACCTCTGTTAAAGCTATCATTGCCTAAAAGGTTTCGATCGAAATCTTGCATGAAATATGGAAATTAGTTAAATCAGTATACCTGTTTTTACAACTGTTATTGTATGGTCATCTTTCCAATTTGGTTTATATTTTGCAATGACTTTGTAAGTTTCTACAGCTAAGATTGAAGTACATATACAGTTGTTGTCTGGTTTGATTGTCACAATTATGAGTGAAGTATTGCACTGAACCACGATTTTTAATTATTAATAGTATTGAACAGTTAAGGAAATGTTATTGCTGTAGGCATTTGACATTTGAGTATTGTTATGGTATTATCAGTCTTTATTTTTTTATTAAATTAAGGTATCATATTTCATTATGCATTGATTTTGGTACTTGGGTCCAATAAGATAACACATAGTGTAAGTTTGAAAATTATGCAATCATTTATAATCAGTCTCATATTTCTGATCGCTCTGTTTTGCATTGCGATTTGGTAACATATCTATTGTAATTTTCTATATAACTCTGATTGTAATTTATAATTTTGAGGTTCTTTTAATATGAATGTTAATTTTTTAAAGATTATGTGTCGCTTTTTGTTTTATTTTGTTTGATTTCAAAATTGCTTATGTTTAAGCAATCATTGCCTCGAATGATATAATTGAAATCTTATATGAAAAATGGACAATATTCGTTTTACTGGTGTATTTGTTCTGTGATTCAAGATAATATAGAGTATTTTTGTTAATACAAGGTTTCTAGCTATTTTAATTTTGCTTTACTAACAGTGGTTAGTTAGGTATGAATATGTTGTTGTTGAGTATAAAGGTAATCGTCGGACAGTTGTTCAATTTCACTCATTATCATAGTTTAATATAAAAATATGGACCTCACTTGAAGTTCCTAAATCTTCCTTTAATATATATATATATATATATATATATATATATATATGATTTTTTGTAGCTTTAGTCTAGTATTGTAAGTTTGCCTTCTATCGCCATGGAGTACTACTACTTAAATCGGTGTTAAAAGACAGGGTTAATCCTGCTCGCTAGTACGTAGTACATTTGTAACATTACAAATGATTTTTTGAAGTTGAAGTATTTGACTTTATCAACATATTTCTTTCATTGTGTTATTAATTTTGAAAAGTGTATTTGTAATAACTATTGTATAATAGATTCATATCTATGTCTTGGAAGGCCTTGTTTGCCAATGTATCTTTTGCTTTGAAAAATAAATCCTTGGAGGCAGAGGCTATAATCCATGTGAGGCAGGCGATTTAGTCAGCCAGGTAATGGAGCCTCTGTTCTCAGGTACACCTGCCTGTAAAATGTATTATAATAATAATCAGATATTTTTCTCATCGCCCCTTTCGATTTTTGAATGAAAGCATTTTACATTAGAGAGAGGGTAGCAATATAAGATTATAAAAAAAATCTCTTGTTTGTCTTATACTTTACTGTGTGTGTGAAATTTATTGTTAACAATGCCAATTGTAAAGGTTCCAGAAGTACCATTTGTTTAAGTTTTTACTAGAAGAACATTTTCTGTTTTAAGTTAATATAAATCTGGTTTGATCTGACCAGTAATTACTATCAGCACTTAATGTTGCCGGCCTAAAAGCGATAAGGAAAATCGTTGCACACGGGAGGACGTTTTAAACGAAAGAGGCTTGACAACATCAGCCAGAGCGAACAACCCTTGCAAAAGAAAGTTGCTTTGAATATGGGTGCGTTTCGGAGTTTTAGTCCTAAAGTATGAATGAATCATTCGCCGATGGAGGATATAATTTACGTATCTGGTAGATTTATGTCGAATATTATGACCATTTTATATTCCATTACAAGTAATACTATTTCGAGCATGTATCTGCAGCTTTCCTAATTTTATGCAAAATATAATATGTTTTGGATTTATGTTTCGGAATTTTTGCATTTAAAACTAAATATTCTTATTCGCAATATGTGTATGTAAATAAGTCAATAATGGGCAATGCATATAGGATAACAGGGAAAGAAATATACAGGTAGAATGAAAAAAGATTTAATAGATAAAGTGAATAGAATAAAAGGAGCCATGGATAGAACTCAATATCATTTTTTGATTAACCACGCCTAATTAGAATCACTGAGTTTTTTATTTATCTTAAACGTTTAATTAGAACTGGTTGAGTACATGTGAACGCTTTATAAGCTGGCATACCAGACTTTATTACGTACATAGAGAATATACCCTCTTCAGATAGTTATGCAATGCGTATTTAGCACTTCATTTAACTAGCTGAATAAATTATTAACTTCGAGCCTATTAAATATGTCAAACTTCTATTGGTCTGACTGTCTAATGGTTTGATTATCTATCTGGCAACCTATCTGACGATTTATTGCAGTCTTGGTCAGGTTAAGTTAATTGAATAAGGGAGAGCAACTCGAATGCTATCTCTATATGGAGAGGGATATATTCGTAGAGGACTTTTTCAGAGAAACTGGCTCATAAGCATCTTTGAAAGTCCTATCTTTTCTAATTAATCACAACACAAAAATAATATAAAAATAAACGAAGTATTTTTTTAATCTAAAACATTTCAGATTTTAAAAGGCTCTAAAAGGGCTCTTCTAAAGTTTAATATGGCTTATCAGTACAGATTATCAATAGATACGGTACAGGTGGAATAGCGAAATATTTTACAGGATGCTAGATAAATATACATTTAGACTAACATGGGAACGTTATATGTCTTCTCTGTATTTGAAAAGTAAAAAATCATATAACGTAATTCTATAAAAATATTTAATATTTTTATTAGATATATCATGAATTAAAAACACTTTTATTTAAATTAATCAGGTTAAAAAATAAAAAGGTAACATTCTTAAGGAATGCATCTGTTGCTTTTAAATAGCTTAGTTTGTTAATCAATAACAGAGGGACTAAATTTTAAGGATAAATATCTTGCATTCTAAAATTGAAAAGCGAAACAGCGCATTTATATTTACATTTAAAAGTGAAACAATGGAAAATCGTGTTTCGAAACTAATAGCGCTTTTGGGCCAACAAAAATAATTTTCAAAACTCTAAACCGAAGCTATATAGACATAAAAACTGTTCCTGATATTTAAAAAAATTATGTGGACAATACATGTCTTTCTTGTACGGCCTATTAAATTATACACATTCTTTTCTGCCCTTCATTTAAACTTATTTCATCGATTTTTCTAACTTCAATACCGATTCCTCAAGACAAATTGAAAATTACAACAAAAATGGCAGAATTTGAAATTAAATATCCCTGTCAATTTTTATCATATAATTTTTATTTCTTCATAATGAGAATAAAGGTTAGGTTATTCAATTATGGCAAAGCACACGAGGGCTATCTGCCTAAAGGGAGGGATGCTTTAGTGGAGGACTTTCTAAGGGAAACTAGCTCGTATACACGTTACACATGGAGAAAGCCACGAAAACGCCCATGCAGCCAGCCCGTTCGCGGGATTCGAGCCTCGGACCGAACTACCAGTGTTCAGCGTCTTTACCGCTCGGCCGCTGGTAGGCCCATAATGAGAATAAATCTTTCCGTAAGTATAGGAGCAGGTAGATCGCAGGTTTTCGTTATTTATCGAAAATTAGTCTTTTTTTTTAATGCCAAATTGTCAAAACGTGAATAGTTTCGTCATTTAAAACGCTTCTGTACTAGGAAGTATATGAATACGACCAACGATTGCAAAAATAAAGGCCGAGTAAGGACTTTCAAGGTGGATAAGGGTGTGTGTGTGCTTGTACATATATATATACAAGTCCTTATTTTAGGCTTTAAATACTGACCAAATAAAACACTTTTCTACTTGAAAAATGTTTCTTTTATTGTTCAGTATTTGCCCTTGGTATATATGATTCTAATTCGTTTGTTTGGCCTTTTTAGGTTTTTTTTAACATCTTATTTTTCAGGTTTTTAAACTAAAATTTTTTTGCT
>KK113644.1:224138-248455 GCA_000611955.2 Stegodyphus mimosarum | reverse complement strand
ATATATATATACATATGTACGTACAGACGTCACGAAAAGATATCTTTTGAACCCATTTTCAATCCATTTTATATTCTAGTTTTGTGAAAAGAGTCCTTTGTTCTTAGCGTACATAGAGATGTCATGCAAAAAAAATTGCCCAAAAGGATTTGAGAACTGTCAAAATGGATATTTCCATTGAAATATGAGACTTATAATTGTTCACTATTACAAAACTTCCTTAACTTCGCATAAGGAAATTAAAAACTATTCTCGAAAAAAGAATAGGATTTTAAGTATCCATGCTCGAATTATCCAAAACTCCGATTATATGGTTAACTTTTTCCCTTTTTAAGTTAAGTAAAATTAAGCTGGCTTTAACTTATTTTAACATTTTTGCAGTTGATTTCAATAGTAAAAAAGAGCAATGCAGGTACTGTGTTTTTTAGAAGCCATTAAATTAATTTAGATGACTGTGCACTACCTGTACACCGATCAAAAGTCCTCGAAAAAGTACAGCCCGTAAACATTAAAGGAAAGGCCATTAGGTACAGAAATGACTCTAATATTTCTTAGTTTACTCTGCGAAACTAGCCTGGAACATAACAAGTCATCATTTTCCTAAAAACAGACTAAACAAATGGCTTTATGCCAACAGCCTCTCCACGCGAAGAATTTTGGCTTTCAGTGTACCCTGTTTTTTGTATTACGAATACAAAAATATTTGTATTATATATTTCTGTTAAAATAAAGTGCAGAAGATAAAAATAAATTCTTTAGCTTCCCTCAGAGTAATATGTATTTGGCCTACTGGCCAACATTAAAAAAAATCAGGATATCCAGATGGGCTGTAGTCCGGTTAGTTTGGATATTTAGATTACAATAAAAACTTCTTGGTTTACTGGAGATACAAAATACTGAACACCTTTGATTTATACGCAATGACTACTTACCCACTTCTCTCTGACTATTCTGTAAGGTGTGTCTATAACATGCACTCCATAAGGTATCTTCATGGTGTAAGGGTTAGCACACTCGGCGCGCATTCGAGAGGTCCAACTTCGAGTCCCGACGAAAGCATTGCACATTTCTCACCTCTTCTGCTTCAAAGAACCTAACACCTCTACAGTGACGCCCGAGTTAAAGCTGGTGAATGATGATTCTTCACCACCAGGATTTCAAGACTAGGTCCCCTAATCCCCAGTCGCCCTTTAAAAAGGGGAGTGTATAAGGTATTTTCTCCCTCTTTTCGGCATGCCTTCGTGGTGTAACAGTTAGCCCAGTCAAGTGGTCCAAGTTCGACTCCCGGCAAGGGTATTGCACATTTTTCACGTCTCCTGTTTCAAAATAACCCAATGACTCTACAACTTTAATATCTGGAAGGAAAGTTATTCTAAATTGCTTAAATCTAGCTGAGAGTACAGGAATAATTCAGATATGCTGAATCAGTTACCAACCCAGATTATAATTTATCAATTAACTGTATAAGGTATTCCAAAACCGTGCCTACAGTGTTTATTTTCTTAAATATTGATCCTAGACGGTTACTTCTAATCAAAACGGTTCTTGAAATAATGTGCAGAATTTTATAAAAAGAGTCTTAGTAGAAATAGTTCTGTAAAAATAGAATCTAACTTTTATTTATTATATAGCCTCCGCGCAGTTAAGATACTAGAGAGAAAATTTCAACTGTTCTACAGTTATTAAAAACTAAAATTTGCGCACATCTTCATGTAAAAAAAATTTCAAGATTTTGCAAAATATATTTATCGACTTAAGCCTTTTTCCATGCTTTTCACATTTTTAAAAATTCAAGAACTCCAGAAAAACTTTTGAAGGGCACCTGCAAATAAAAGCTAATTCCTTAGAATTTAATATTTTTATCTTATCTGGGACATCACTCTTCATTAAATCTGTGGCTGGTCACTTTATTTTTGGGAAAATTTTCCTCAAGTCTATCAATTTCATATTTACAGTTACGATAATAGTTTCATTTAGGGTATAGAGGCGTTCTCCATTAATTTACAGCTAATCGCTTTATTTATTTTCTGGTGGAAACGTTTATTAAGCGCATCTTTAAAGGTTTACTTGGATATTTATGGAACTTAATATTTTTCATTAACTCGTAATGAATATTTTATTGACTGGAATATCACTATACGACTCAAAATGTTAGATCTTAAATAACTGAGGAAAATATATTTTGAAGCTAAAAATAAACAAAATGTAGTTTTACAAAGATTAACAAAAATTTTTTTAAAAAGTTCAAAATATCTCTAATTGTGTTCAAAATATCGCTAATTTCGTATGTGATAAAAATAAACAAAATGTAGTTTTACAAAGATTAACAAAAATTTTTTTAAAAAGTTCAAAATATCGCTAATTGTGTCAGTTTCATTGAATTAATCCAATAATGTCAAAGCGTTGTTGCTGTAATAAACACAGTAGAAGTTTATAGTTCTTCACTTGCAATTCCATTCAGTTAATATTAGAAATTATTTTTACAGAACCTTCCTCAGCTAGAGTATTTACTTTGTTTTTATAAATTCTCACGTCTTTCTCAAGAAATTTTATAGTTTTTACATGTATCGTCAAAATTTGAGGAAGCAAAACCCGATGCTACATCTTTCAAACACCCTACCTTTCTTTTTATCTTGTCTGTTTAATACAAAACAGAAATGAAACTTTACGTATTTTTAAATCGAAAAATAAAGAACAGAGCGAAACTTAAGGAGAAGCTTGTAGAGTTATTAGGCTATTTTGAAGCAGAAAGACGAGAAAAATGAGCAATGCCCTCATCGGGACTCGAATCTGGACCTCTCGAACACGCGCCAAGTGTGCTACCGTTATACCACGAAGGCAGGAAGAAAGCAGGGAGAAAATACCATACATTTGAAATAAATGCTGCGAATTCATTTAATTGAATTCACTTGTCTATTTGATAAGGTATATTTAGTATACGCCCCAAGAGAGGGCCCCGAAAAAAAGGAAAACGGGAGAAAAGAAGATTTCGAAATGAGGTACTTATCAGAAGCCGAGTGATAAAAACTACTAAAAGCTGAAACTTCAATCTAGAGCTCTTTCTTTTTTTTTTTTTTTTTTTTTTAGTTCGTGACTTTTTTTTCGTATGTGATTAAATCTGAGACTCCCGTTAGAGTAATTTTCAAGAAGGTGAATATTTCGTATGGGCTTGGATATAAGGGAATATTTAACACCATATTATATCAATAACATTGACCAAAACTTGCAGAAAATTATTTTTTCTTGTTAAATGTAGTAATTTTCTTAAATATTTAAAGAATGAAACATTTACCCGCTCTTAATGTTACTGAAGTTAACGTAAAATTTCTCCTATATATGACATTCATTTTAACTGCTTATCTGCCTCTAATACTGAGTAAGATAACGAGGTAAATTACTCATATTATTATGACGTACAGTTAGAAAAGTCGATTAAAATGCAGAGGATTTAAAATGGGTGAGGCATAAAACTTCTTAATCATAACTGATATTGTTTTTAAATTTCAGTAACATTTAAGCTTAACACTTTTTCTATCATCCTTTCTATTCACGCCATTTTTATTCGCTCGGATCTAAAGATTATGCAAGTTCATACGGAAGAGAGTTTAAAATCGAGTTTGGTTTCTTCAACTCATGCCTTGTGTGAAAAGCCACCGCGCTGACTAATATGAAACTGGGGTTATCTTGTTTGGAAAGGATCCTATTTCCGTTTGCCACACGAGGCTGGCAAGCCCTTTATAGTGATTAACTGAGAGAACAATATCCAGTAACTGAGAGAATTTAAATTTGGTAATTTTAATGTTTCAAGGCAGGTGGCCTAAAGTGTTAAGTGTTATTATCGAGAAATAATCAACTTTCTATTTTCTCGTTTTAGTTGTAATCCAACATGTGCAAATGAAGCTATGCTTAAATTCTAATTCCCTTTTTTTTAGTCCAAAGGGGCTTTGTCCCTGAAGGACTATTGTTTTCGTTTTGCGATTTTGCGTCGAAACATTAAAAGTCTGAATTAATTTTCAAACTGTTGCCACAAAATATTGCAGCGTTGTATTATATTTAAAGAAGTTAAATAATGAAGAATCTGCATAAATGTAGTATATTTCTCCAACCTAGAGCCATCCAATTTTGAATAACGTACGTTTCCACCCCAATATGCGGATCTGGAAGCCCGAATTTGAATTTGTTTTATTATCTATTTCATATTTTGTTAAACTTTTACAAGGTATATCTCCCACATTCTTAACGTGCCTTCGTGGTGTAATGGTCAGCACACTGAGCCGGTATTTCAGAGGTCCGTGGTTCGATCCCCGGCGAAGGCATTGCATGTTTTTCATCTCTCTTGCTCCAAAAATGCCTAATGTCTCTACACTTTAACGAATTTTTGATGAAAAAACTCAAACGATTTAAAAGCGAGCAATGGCAACACTCTATGAGGAAAAAAACCTTTTCATCTAAAGCTCGTCGAACTGTGTATCAGAAATTCTAAAGATATACTCATTTTAAAATTACTTTGCGACATTGCTGTTGAACTAAGTTTTATGGTTTAAATGCAAAGAACATGATATTTAATAAATAAAGGTAACACACAAAACGTTAAAAAACGCCCTTTTGGGCGCAATTTAAAATCTGAAGCCTTTCAAATTTTATTTTTACTTTTATTTATTTATTTATTTATTTGTATGAAAACTGATTTTTATCAGGGTGTTTACTTCTCGAGACTAAAGAATTAATTATCTCTGCATGAAGGACCCCATACTTTATCAGGACTTCTGTAGATTCTAGTTGATTTTGGAAACATAACTATAGTCCTGCGTAGGAACAGGGAGCTTACTAAAAGCTATGTTCGTGCCTGTGTACAGAAGCACCATAAATTTGCCTGAAAGTATTAATTTATACCTAGATTTCCGCTGGCAAGTGTAAAAATTCTACAGCTACATTAGCAAAAAAATTTTCTTTGATATTACCAAACAACCCAACGACTCTATAGTTTTTATTAGCATTATGTTGAAAGTAAGACAAATAACAATTATACAGCCATCATTAATTTTCAATGTCTAATACAGTCAACAGACAGTTATTTAATTTTTTTCTTCTGCTAAAACTGTACCCCTCATTAATATTTCTTTCTTCGGAATGTTGCAATATTTTTATAAATTTCATATATTTAATGCACAGTATGTTAATTCTCGTAATCTATCTTTGAAGATTCAATTGAAATGAAAAATCGCGTTTACCGAGTTATAAACCAAAGACTAAAATTTACTAATTTTAGACAGAAACCGATATCGAATGCAGACATGACGAATATTCGCCTGTTCCAGCAAAGAATTAGCCGGGTTGGGACAGCAAAGAAAAGTTCTCGAAATTCATGCATTGTCTTATGCACAATGGAAATATAGCTTCAATGTGTTACAGGAAACCAAACTCGTGCAACACGTGTAACTTTTTCTGATAGAAAACGAAGATTTTACCCTTTCCAAAAAAAAAAAAACTTCTTCCTTGAAAACTATATTTACGTCTGTTAAGATTCCATGGAAACAATGTAGCTAGAAGCAAAATAGTGCTTCTTTTACTTTGCCCTTCATTTCTTTTTTTAGAAACATTTACGGGTTAATGGAGGTTTTCCTTTTGTTAATTGAAGCCACAGCTGTAGATTTCAAATATTTTTCCTCCGATCATTTTCTTTAATTGGTAACATGCTATGTAACTACAATTTCCACAAAAACCCGTGTAATTCTCTTTCATAACCTGGTCTCAAAAAGTGTATGAGTACCTACAGAAAATAAATCCAAATCTTTGCATGTAATACACAAACGTAAGTGTAAATAGACCGAAATGTCTGATGAATGCAAATTCACTTCGGCATCATAAATTTACAACAAAGAACTGTATCGGCAATATTACATTTTAAAATATATTTGTATCAGATATTAGCAGTATGAAAAGTTCCGCTCAAAAGGCAATGTAAAGAAGAAACTGTGTTCAATTTCAGTTAATTTTATAAGACTTGATATTGATAATCATCTGTTAAGAATCATACATCCTCTGTAATTTGAATCCAAGATATTCCTGCTCTTGCCTTATGAACACAGTTGTTCGGAGCCAGAAGCTTGCTTGTGTATTTCCCATTTAGAGATGACACTTGAAACTGCTGCCTTAAACATGCGGTTTGTTGACATACTTTAAAGCTGTAATCTCTTTGAGTACATCCTTCACTCAATTAAAAAGTGTAGAAGTATTACCGCTACTTTACACATTACACGAAACTTAATCAGCTCCTGAAACTTATTACTTCCAACAAACAAACTAAAACTTCTCAAAGTATTTAAAGTTGGAAATTATGAAATTAAACTAGCCTAATCCAAAGAGTTTAATTTACGAAGTGCTTAACTCTCAGGTGCTCTCTAATAATTATGAAGTGGTCTCTAATATTCCGATATTCTTTGGCAATATAAAGAGTTAATATCATACTTAATCGTGTCCTTTTCCACCGTCTGATGTGAATAAACTCTAAATAAATACTAAATGTTTATTACAGTGTTTCATAACAGAGCGTCAGCGTTTCTTCACCTAGTTTTTTCCATGATCCCTGGAGGTTTCAGAGTTCTCCAAGAGTGGGAAATATATACTCCCTAATACTACTTGTTTGACTGAAGACTCCATAGCAAGCGTCTGTTGGAAAATGTACAGAAGTACTTTCAATGCATGATTATTAATATATTTCAACATCTTATAATAAAATATTAAGAGTAATTCCATAAATTATAAATTTCCTGCACAAAATCACAAAATACAAAACAAAAAACATTAAATGCTTATCTAATGCAAATGGCACTAGCAGCATATTCATGTAAACTCAGCAGTTGGTACATAATATCATATAAATGGGCTCCACGTAGTAAATGAACAGAGAAGATAAATAAAGACAAATATCATTAATAGAATATAAATACTATATTCGTTAATCTCCAGCGCTGTAATATGAAAATAACAATTTGTTTCAAAATATGCGATAACGGAATGTATATTTCAAGAAATTTAATAATGAATATACCTATCAAATGCTGAAATGTAGAAATGAGTATTTTAAATCATGTTAAGATGAAAACGTATTTCAGAATGGGCAATGATCAAGTGTTATAATTCAAATAACGTAATGATTGCTGTACGTTTTAACACTGCAAATAAACTGTGGAAATGTATGAGAAATTCCAGCTTAACAGATGTACATTTCTAAAAAAATTCCCAGTCTATCAGCAAAACTTCCAATTAGGATTTTGTAATTCAGTGAAAAGAGTGTGGAAGGACCACTTCGTTTTAAATAAGGTATAATTTGGGTGTTCTAGACACTTAATCCTGACCTGTTAGTTAGTTAATCCTTCAAAATTATTTTTCTTATATTTGCACCTTACATATTTCTTCTCATCCATTGGACAATGAAAAAAGCAAGATTTCTTGTTAAGCTATGCAAATTAATATGGATTACTCCCGTGAAGAGCCCATAACAATAAATTTTAAAAGTGCTGAAGAAAGAACACTCTAGAGTGCATCTTCAGTGCCGATGGTATCCTGCGGTAATTACTGGCTATAGTTGAACGTCAATATACTTGCTCTGAGTTAATGATATTTATCCATTTTCGAAAATCGTGCTTTCTTGTCGTTCCTGCAATATCTTACTAGAGAATCAAATCTAATATTATTCAGCTTGCAAGCTGGCTCAAATTAAACAAATGAGTTTTTTATGTTTTCCTAGATAATTCTAATTATATTCTAAAAAGCTGCTAATTGCAAGGTCGAAGTGCGCATGGGTTTCAAGGATTGCTGCAAGCGACCAGCTAATCGCAAGGTGTTAGAGAAATTTCTACCATCTAAAAATCTGAAACATTAAAAAGGACTAGCATTCATTTTTTAAGAGAGAGTGCAGTTACATTTGTTGAGCAGTTATGTTGCGTACCCTGGGTAGATGTACTTGTATACCCTCGTGCTAAGCACTAGATATTTTTTTTCCTATTTGTATGCATTCTTTGCCTTCTTTTCATATAAGGGAAAGATTTTGAGAATATATTAGAGCAGTCATACAGCCAGCCCGTTTGTCGGTACTACCAGCTTCATCCAGTCGGCCCTTATAGAATGCTTGGGTTAGGAAACATCATAATCTATTCCTAGCTCAGGTTAATTCATGAAAATTGTCTGGAACTGCAAATGTCTGCATTTGTTATCCATTGCTGTCAAGTGGCATTGTTTTCATCATCTCTCCGAGTCTTTTATCAAAAATGAACAATTCATGAGAAACGACGAAAGAACATCATTAAAATTCAAAATCCAGAAATATTAATTAAAATTTCCTTTCTTTTAAAAATATCCCCATACGTTAAAAAATTTGCACGCCTTAGCGAAGTGTTTCCAATTCCATTTAAATATTAGAAAAGAAATAAAATTCAGAAAAAAAATTGAAACAACTTACTTTAATTTAAATGTATCCGCATAGTGAATACAAAGTTTATTGCACACCGATAATTGTAGTGAGCTTGTAAGGATTTTAAGTTTTACTAATGCTTACTTAATTTTAAAACTTTGTTAGCCTCTCTAATTTTCCATTTCGGGCCAGAATAAGCGCGAATAGAATTTGTTTATGCAAATGAGGTTACAAACTGTAGAAGTGTTTAAGACATGGCTTTTAGCCAAAAGAAAGAGAGAGAGAGCGACTTCTCGCTGCCTTTACCACGCGCGTGCTTTTCATGTCGGCCTTCAAGGCGAGAACTTAGTTCTCGCTGATAATTGAAGACGTATTGTAGTTTTTGCATTCCGCTCACTACATACGTAGTATTAAAAAGCCAGTCTTCGCGTTACTACTCTCTGTAAAACATCTAAGTTTAGTTCTTATTTAGTTAAGCTAGTTTAATTTTTATTTTCTACGTTTTAGACCATAAGTATTGGTCTCTCTATCCCGAAGTGCAGGGAACGGCTGTATGCTGTGAGAAATTTAAAGGGTAAATTTAACCCTTCTTATCTTTGTTGTATTTTCTACACACACACGAAGAGCTTTGAGTAAGCTCCCTCAGTTATGCTTGCAAAATCAACTAGAAGGGACAGTAGTCCTGACAAACTTTGTACGTACAGCAACATACATTAATAATCTGAGGTTTTTAAAGATAACGAAACACTTTTCAAAGCTAGCCAATATAACGTGAAGTGTAAGTAATTTGTGCGCTATAAATAGTCAGGTTAGTTTTACATATCATTTAGATACTCTGTTAAATCTGTCATTTAGTAATTAATCGGATAGACTTACAAATTGCAAATTATTAAATACGTAATTTTGTTTTTCACTGTAGTAGTGTTTGTAGGTGAGGGCTTTGAGTAACTAGATTTATTTTAACATCACTTTGCTTTATGAAGGACTACATTAATCTGCAGTCATGGCAATTGTCGCTCGTCTTAGAATAAAAAAACCTAATTTGATTATTTTTTAGTTAATCTTTTTGGCAAAAAAAAAACTGAAACTAATATTAGACTTACACTTTCTAGGCTCATCATGAAGATTTACTAAATAAATTGTATAATATTTTCTTCCTTCTTGCTATGTACCTTCGTGGTGAAACTGGCTAGGTTGGCAGGCGAGATGTCCAGTGTTCGAATCCTGGCGAGAGCATAGCTCATTTTTCATGTTTCCTGCTGTTACAAAGCTAAAACAAATGACAGCGAACTAAAAACTTGCTAGACTAACTTTTTTTTTCCAGTTTATGGATTTCAGGTAATGTGATTTTAAGTAATTTTCCATCCGATCTGAACCACATAAATTAACATCACTAACCTTGTAAAGATTTTAAGTTTTACTAACGTTTATTTTATTTTAAACCTTTACTATCGTCTCTTATTTTCCATTTTCGGCCAGCATAAGAGCGAATAGATTTAGTGTATGCAAACTTTAGAAGCATTTAAGACATGGCTTGTAGCCAAGAGCGTAGTGAAAGAGCGCCTTCTCGCGACCTTTACCACGCGTGTGATTTTCGTTGTCTGCCTTTAAGACCAAAAGTGTTGGTCTTCGTATCCCGAAGTGCGAGAGCACCTGTACGTTGTGAGAATAAAGGGTAAATTGAACCCTCTTTGTTCTGTTTTCTACATACGCACGAACATAACTTTGAGTAAGCTCCCTGTTCTGACTCAGAACTCCAGTTACGTTTGCAAAATCAACTAGAAGGGACAGTAGTCCTGACATCTTGTCCTGGATTTTGTTTTCAGAGTTGTGATTCAGACCAAACGGAGTCTACACGTCTGCTCCAAAAAACAGTTTTTTACTTCCAAAGATTAAAACTATCATTCTAGAGATCCGTTCATTTTTAAGCTAAGATTATCTAATACTAGAAATATTCATTAAATTCCTGATATTTAAATAAAAGGATAATTTTTACTTGAGAAATAATATCTTACATTTCGTTGGTATATTATTTTTTATATATCTTAAAATCCTTTTCTCGCCATTGCGTTTTAAGAAACTTGTAGGGATTTATATTTATTTCAAATAACCAGTTAAATTTAATTTGAAGCTCTTTCCTATAAGCCTTCATTCCCCTAAGTGTTAGTGCCAGAATATTTAAATTTGGTAGCGCGCGTAAGGAATGAAAATTCTTCTAGTGGGAGAAAAATTTTAAATATTTAGTTCTAGAAGGGAAAGTTAGAGAGTCTGGGAAAACTCTGTGCGTATTTGCAACGCAAGCTTCGGCTAAGAATTTATTGCTGGTTAGACGTGGCTTAACAGCTATTATCTTGCTGCCACTAAACTCATCTACGCCCTGTACGACGCAGGATTGTCTGAGAACTGTAGTTTAATTCTACTACTTGTTAATATCTTCAGTTTTTGAGTTTGATTCTACTGTTTCAGTTACCACCCAAGCAGAGGCGTAGTATGTTAGCGCTGAGTTGACGCATTGTAAGTAAGTTAAAGATTGTAATAAAGGGTAGTTTCAACCCTTCTTCTGTGCAGTCACTATTCTCCAGATTCCATGCAAAAGATAGACAGTAGAACCCTACACATTTCATAAAAAATTTTGAAATGAATAATGTATTCAGGTAAGAAAAATAAGAAAGCTTTTTTTTAGTTACTGTTCTACGCATTACTTGTGAGAGTCCATTTTTTGCATAAAATTCTGGCCACCTTATTGTCAACCATCCGCGTTAATTGAAGAATACACTCCTCCACTTCCTCTTTGATCTGCCAAGTCGGTGTCAAAATTGCCTAGATCTACTACATACCTTATACTTTTTCCAAATAGTATTTTATTGCAGGCTTAATTTATCAGGTCTACTAACATTACAAATAAATTTTACAGAGTATTCTGCAAAATCAAATACGCATTCGTAAATTTTATTTAGTTTAATTTAATTTCACAGTTGGTAGACAAAATTTCAGATTTTACTTAGGATCAACGCAAGACATTTTGGCCACCCCTGCCTTATCCGATACTATTTTATATTCTTCTGACATTGCTAGATTTGGCCAAAGTACGTAAGAAAAATGAGCATTGTTACGACAAACTCTGTGTTAGAGCGAATGTGCTTTAGGTAATAGAGTCACGTTTCTACGTTCTAGACAAACAACGAGTTGAGCTTTTTGCAAAAACCGAAATGCTATTTTTATTCTATTTTTTTCTCATGACTCATAAGCAGCGCGGTGTATTTGTATTTCTTTCCAGATAAGGAATGGATAAAAATAAGTTACGATGTATGAAGTTAAGATATTTTTCAACAACTTAAAAGCGATTTTGAATAGATTTCACCTAAATTACAGTAAGTGTTAAGCAGAAGAATTTTCGTGGCAGGGATACTTAAATTTCTGCCCACAATGCAACTTCACGAATTTCATTTGATGTTTTTTAAAAGTCTATTAAAGAACTCTCATCATGATTAAAACTTTGAGAGGTGAGATCACTCATACACGTATCAATGTTGAAACATGTAGCCAGAAGTGCAAACTTATAAATTTATGTAAACTTATCATAAATTCTTCAAGTATAATCCTAGTCACCGAAACTGCGCTCAGAAAGAAAAATGCACAGAAATTTCCAAATTAAAATACCAATCAAAGCTAAGCTTTGTATCCTTGGTTGCATATTTACATGTGAGAAATCGAAGTGTGTAACATACGCTGCTCGACATTGAAAATGCAACACCAAGAAGGAGTAGTCAGAAATTTATGCAAATTTTAGTCTAGACACACGTTACTGAGTTATGCGAATGATGTGAAATGCGCAGCTCTCCGAAGCACGTGAAGTAAGATATAAGGGAAGGAACGTGCAGAATAGGCAATATTCGTGTCGTTATTTCTGCCAGACGAATTATCGAAGAAAGTTGGTTTTTGTCCCGGAGGATACGTGTAATAGGAGAGAATGGCAGGCCGCCGTCAACGAAGGCACTTCAAGCAGATAGACGATTTTACGAGGGGTATGGTGATCGGATTGAGAAGGGCGCATTGGTCCTTACGTCATATCGCAGGTGATACCCACATGAATGCGAGCACGGTGCATCGGCTATGGTTGGAACAAGGGAATGTGGGAAGAAGGAGGAGTGCAGATGCAGCCAGAGTGATGTCAACACGCGTGGATCGACGCAACCGCCGACAAGCTGTGGCGGTCCCACAAGTCACTTGTAACGCGATTCTGCAGCATATGCAAGATACCCTGGATGTTCTCTTGTCGACGAGAACCATTTCCCGTCGATTGGTTGAAGGTGGCCTGCGCTCACGGCGTCCGTTAAGAAGACTGCCACTGACCCGACAGCATGGATGCCAACTTTTAGAATGGTGCCGGACTGGAGCGATGTGGATGACAGAATGGCGAAACGTCGTGTTCTCAGATGAGTCACGCTTCTGTTTATCCAGCGACAGTCGCCGCATACGTCTGTGGCGTCGACGTGGAGACAGATCTAATCCGGCAGTAACTGTGAAATGCCCCACCGCGCGACAACGTGGCATAATGGTTTGGGGCGCTATTGCCTACGATTAGAGGTCACCTCTAGTTCGTATTAAGAGCAGTATGACGGCCCAACGATACTTGGGTAATGTACTGCGGCCGGTGGTAATCCCCTACCTTCAGGGGCTGCCTAAGGTGGATAACGCCCGACCACACAGTGCTCGCATCTGCGAACATGCTCTGCAAGGTATACAGATGCTTCCCTGGCCACCGTACTCACCTGACCTGTCACCAATCGAACATGTGTGGGATGTGATTGGACGCCGTTTGCAGATTCTGCCCCTGCCTCTTTCAGAAGACGAACTGTGGCAAATGGTTGAAAGGGAATAGAGAGCCATCCCTCAGGACACCATCCGCACTCTTAGTGGTTCTATGCCTAGACTTGTTTCTTCGTGCATCGCTGTCCGCGGTGGTCCTACATCCTACTGAGCCGACGCCGTTCTCGATCTGTATTCTGACTATTATTTTGAAATAAAGATCACTTATTGCTGCTTGCTGTCTCTGTCTTTTTTCCAAATTTCATCACTTTCTGACCGCTCCTTCTTGGTGTTGCATTTTCAATGTCGAGCAGTGTATTTTAATTGAATTCTTAATGTCTTGCTTACAAACTTTAACCTCATATTTCTAACTCTAAAATTCAGCTCTGATTTATCAATGCATAGTGCTTTACATTGAAAATACTTTTAATTTAATTTTAGTTTCTTAAATTTCTACATATTATGAAATAATTTTAAACACCTTTTATCCTTTTTTCGAATTAAACTCCTGAATCTTTCCATGTAAGGTTTCACTTCCTATCGATACAAGACTTTTATGCTGTTGTTATTGTGACTAATCTCGCTTGTCTGATATCAGAGCAAGACCACGAAATTCATCGTGGCAAAGAAGCAAGATTGCGTCTGCCGTTGGCAAGAGCCTGGGGCACCATACAGGTGACAATATGGCTTTGCTCAGATCCACCCCCCATTTTGAAGGAGGGCATCCCGGGAGAGACGGGTCCGAAGGTCTCCCGCCCCTCTTACCCTACCACCAACCTTTCGAGAGGACTTTCTGCTTGCCGCATATTCAGAGTGCCCCCATGCCGCACAGACTTTATACATTTATAAATAATATTATAAATATCCATGTGTTATCTGGGATTCGAACCCGGGCCCTTCGGGACAGCAGTTTGAGTCATTAACCACTATCCTAGTTGAGCGGCAGCCTTTATGTAACGCAACTTACCGAGGTCCAGTAAGGTTTAAAATACCATATTCACTGGCATATTTCTGCCCTTAACATATTTTTTAAGGTTTTTCTGTGTATGATTTAGGATTTGCGAAAGATTTAATTTGATTTACGGTGACAATACAAAAAGAAATGCACAAATAGGAAGCTATTTTTTCTACGTAAAAAGAATCTTATTGTAATTGGTTAAGTTCTTTGAAATGCATAATATTAGTGTGTCTTTGTGTGTACTTTTTCATGTGCTAAGTTTATCACTCAAACTATTTCTTTACATATAGTGTACTCCGCATATTTTTCCCCTCTCAGTTTTCAAGCGGTAAAATACACTCACGTTTGTGAAAATTGCAACACCAAGAAGGAATCGTCATAATTGAATGCAATTTAATACACAGTAGAGTGGTAGTGGTACAAATAAATGATTAAATGTTCAAAGCAAATAAACAAGAACAAGAGATCAGAATCAGTATTTTGTGTGGCCACCACGCGCCGCAATAAGTGCTGCTACACGACGTGGCATGGAGTCAAACAAAGTTTGAATGTCTGACTGAGGAAGAGCATTCCATATCGTTTGTACGCGTACCCAAAGTTCGTCTGCAGACGCAACAGGACGAGGATCACGAGCAAGACGCCGACCAATGACATCCCACACATGTTCAATTGGCGACATATCCGGGGAACACGCAGGCCAAGGAAGAAGCTGTACCTGCTGCGCTGCAAAGAAGGATTTAACAATCCGAGCAGTATGAGGGCGGGCATTGTCCTGTTGAAATACAGCGCCTGGCAAGCTTTGAAGGAAGGGAACAGCTTCGGGCTGTAGAACTTCACGGATATACCGGTTGCTGTTCAGATTGCCCACAATTCGTAGCAATTGAGATCGTCTATGATATGCTATGGCGCCCCAGACCATAACTCCGGGTGTTCGTCCACTGTGGCGTTCGATAATGCACTCCGGAAGGTGGCGTTCACCGGCATAGCGTCTGACACGAATGCGGCCATCATGGTACCACAAATTAAAGCGGGATTCGTCAGAAAACACGACATGCTGCCAATCAGCACGCCAGTCTCTATGCTGATTGGCCCATTGTAGCCGCAGGCGGCGATGGTCGTGCGTTAGGGGGATCCTGTATAAAGGAGTCCGTGCGCGCAGTCCACACTGCAGCAGACGTCTACGAATTGATGAAGCACACAATGAAACACCTGTAGCTATTGACCACAGTGCTGCCAATTGTCTAGAGGAAGCTGTACGGTCCGTCCGCGCCATGCGGACCAGGTGTCTATCATCGCGAGCTGACGTCACATTTCGGGGTCCACTCCCGGATTTCCGAGTTGTCCGACACTCGTCCGTCCACTGCTTCCAAACGCGCATCACTGTGCTGCTGTTACGCTGCACACGAGAGGCTACTGCACGATACGACAATCCAGCTTCACGAAGGCCGATGATTCTCCCTCGTTCAAACTCTGTAAGTTGTTCAAATCTCGCTCTCTTTCGTCGACGAGGCATAAATACAGATTGAGTTAACGTTTACCACTAGCAGATAACCACCGATAACCATACACGCCTCGCTACAGCCGTCTATTTATTCGGATCCATCAGCCGTTCAGAGGGCGCTGCTCAGCATACGCATGCGCTACGGATTTGCAATTCTAATCATTTGCATATCATGCGCTACTTTGCATTTCCTGAAAATTTCAGCTCACTCGCGTAAGTCCTTCATGGTGTTGCAATTTTCACAAACGTGAGTGTATATAGAAAAAGGGCGATACGATAATCGTTTGAAATTTGTTTAATTGTACTCATAAGAGTAATATAATCAGTGCAAGCTAAATAGCAAGAAGCTTTAGAAATTCCAATCCAGTATTTCTAAATTTTTCACTTCTTATAATAAATTCAAGTTCTAAATTTTAACTTAATTTTACTAAGCTCTTACAGTGGATGATAATGATTCTTTAAAGATAACAGTTTCAGTCAATAGCAAGAGTTAGTCAGCATTATAAGCAATGTGCTTATTCATTTTCTGAACAGTAAGGTACTCGGTCAACAAGAAATAAGCAAATCATCCTGCAGATATTTTCATGAAAAGTTTTACATAAAATTTCAATTTCCTGTAGAAATCATCCTTTGAGGGAGTAAGAAAGATATAACAAAGGTAAAACTAACTAGCAAAAATAATTCTAACAACAAATTCAGACAATGGGGAAAAAATGATTAGAATGAAAAACGAAAAATCTTTCAAATTCAAGAATCTTTCAAATTTCATTTACCCTTCAAACTACATTTACATTGGCTTCATGTACTAGCAAATAAAAATCAAGCAAAGTCTACCCATAAAACCCTAATTTATCACAAATTAGTTAGTCTGTAAAATATAATAACTGAGAAGGAAGCTATAATTTATATCCTACCCCATGTTCCTCGTTACTTCTTAGTTTCACGTTACAAGTGTTGTACTTCATTCCTAACAGCAAGGCATAGTTATCACTTCTAAAAAACTGATTCCGTCTTAAATCAGGTACTAAAAATTTTGTGTGTTGATGGAATTTACTAAATCGGAAGCTCACTTAACTGTGTGACTAATTCTGTTTGAAGCCACTTATTTTTTATATTATTCTAGATACCTACCTTTAATTGTAAGAGAATTTAATTAAAGAATAGCTATTTTAAGCTCCAAATTTCAAATCTAGTTTCTAATTGGCCCTTTCACACAAAAAAGCATAGTTTTCAGCAAAAACGGAACTTAAATAACTGTGTAAGCAAGAAATGACAGAAATTCAATTAAATTTTTCCACAAAATTCCAGTTTTTGCTTCTCCCAAGGAGAAATATAAATTTTAATCATTTATATAAATTATTTGAAATGTAAATTTGTAAGGTTTTAGTTTAAACTAACAAAGTTTTATTTTAATTTCCCCTTTCCTGTGGTTCTTATTTCAACTTCCCGTTAGAATGAGCGCGCGTTTCAGCTTTATGCTAATTTGAAGTGGAGCCAAGTTTTGGTGTTTAACCGTAAGCAAGGAACTACTCAGGGTGAGAGAGCTTTTAGTCTCAGATCACTGCTGCTCTGTTCGACGTTCGCCTAAATTCTAAGCCTTAGCGCTGTTACTCTATTACTTATTGAAGTAATTCTAAGTGCGTTAGTTATTAGTTAGATTTTGCTACGCACCCTTTTAGTTTAGAGGCCAACCTCGCGTTCATAGCTCTGTGAGCAACGGTTATTTACTTTCTATTTAATTTTAGTTTAAATTACCTGATTGTTCAGTTTAGACCCAAGTAGTGGTCATTATTTTTTGTTATCCCTCCCGAGTTGGGAAGTGGCTGTATAGAATTGTGGTTTAATAAAAGAGGGTTTTAAATCCTTCTTACGTGTAGCTATTCAACCACTTAATCACAGTATTCTACCACAGAACATAGCTGCATTCAGCTCCCAGTTCAAGATCAGGACTTAGTTTACTTCACGAATATGTTCGCCAAGAATATGCACCGAACACACAGTCCTGACAAATTATTTGAAATATAAATATTCAGTGAGTTAGTAAACTTAAGCATAAACTAAAAACTTAAAACTCATTTTAGCAATCCTATTTTCTAGATTTATTACCGACACCTTTTCTTTTTTCTTCTGATTATCATCGCTAAATAAACTAATTAACATAATCTCTTTCATAAAAATACGATCGATAAGAAAACAAATGACTTCTCAACAAAACATTTTCCTATACAACTTCGACGCTTCATATAAATTTTAATTCGTCTAAGCAAAGGAAAATGCCTAGAAAATAAATCTTTAGGTTAAATATCTGAAGTAAAACTTGCCCTTCTGGTTTCACGACATGAATGTTTACATATCGCAGGTTACAAACGCAAGTATTCTGATCTATCCTTACGATAAGAAGTGTATCTCAAAATATAAAATTCATTAAAAACCGGGCACTCCCATAGGAAAAGCTGCCTAAAAGTGCATGAAATGACCAGTGAATAAAATTTAGTGAATAAAAGTTTTGAACGGTATTCACTAAATAAAAAGACTTCTTTACAAATCTCGAAAAGCTATTTTGTATCAGGATAATGTTTCCCAAGACGTAGAAGCTTATAAGATTATAGTTATTTATCTTTCCGTTTAAAAGCCTACATTTACTGAAGTTTCAGCAAATGGAAGCAAACCAGGTTAAGAAGCGGAATATAAATTGTTGTTGCATTGAACATACAAACTAATGAAATGAGTCACAGAACAACTCATAGCGGTGACATAAAACAAACTCTTTTGGGCTGCTCATTTATTGAGCAAACAGTAAATAACCTGAAACTACTTATTTTATATTAGTACCAAGGCTGCTAATATTTCAGCGTCTAGCAGGAAGGGAAAAATCTGACATAGTAAGTTTCTCAGAACCAAGGGAATAAAGGCATTAATATCAATGCAGCTTCGATAGCAGTGACACATAGAAATTTACTCAAGTTCTGATACTTTTACCATATCTGGGCTGAGGGATTTCTATTACGGAATAATACTGCTGAAAGCTTTCTATACATAATACATACATCAAGTTTAGAAAAAGTGACATCAGCAGTCCTTTAACTCCTGCATCTCACAAGTGGTGACTGTCATGTATTATTAAGAGCTCATATTGCTGAGCTAAATAGTAGTTATGTTACTGAATTCTCTCTCAGTAAAAGGAAACAGGATGAAAAAGAAATTAGATGTTGCTCCATGTCAATGACAACTGTTATGTATGTTGTCATCCAATTAGCCAGATAGGATGAAAATAAATCTTATGTTCTGAGGTTTTCTGCTAATAATACCAACTGACGTATGCATTAGTTTACTAGTTCTATTTATTAGTTAAATTGTAATAAATAATTCGGTAAACTATTACTTCTCATAGCCTGTCTTTTTATCAATAAAGACTGAATTTGCGATGCCGTCGTTTAAAGCTAAATGCTGAATAATGTATAGTTTCTCAACTATAACTTCAAATTCCTTTTCATTTAATGAATTCAGCTGTCATTAAGTTAGCAATTATAAAAAGCGTAGTCATAACAAACTGTAATTTCCAACTCAATAAGAATTACATATAGGGTATTAAAATAATCTTCTTAACTACTCTATGTATAAAAGGCAGAAAACGCATATTATTTAGTTTTATGAAGCAGAAATATAACTTAATAGCAACTCTATTAGATAATATTAGTTGTGTAGGAAACATAACTGTATTAAATTGTTTGAAAAGGTAAATATGGATAAGAAATTTAAAAAATTATCTACTGGTTACCAATCAGCCTTTGGCTAAGATGAAAGTATACAGAGACATGAGCAATGCCCTCGCCGAGACTCGAACCACGGACCTCTCGAATACGCGTCGAGCGTGCTGATCACTACACCACGAAGGCATGCCAAGAAGGCGGGAGAAATACTTTATATACTCCCCCTTTTAAAGGGCGACTGGGGATTAGGGGGCCCAATCGCCAAATCCTGGTGATGGAGAATCATCAACCGCCACCTTTTTTTAGTTCAGGTGCCAGTGTAGGGTCATCACGTTATTTTAGAAAGCAGGAGATTTTAAAAGGAAAAAACGCCGACTCGAACCACGGACCTCTCGAATATGCACCGAGTGTGCTGACCACTACACCACGAGGGCATGATAAGAAGGTGGGAGAAATACCTTAGAAGTATAGCTTACCAGAAAAAATTCTGATAACCTATTTACGACTTCCGTATATACCCATTTTATATCACCCTGTATATATGAACAAACCGTGTTTAACTTATTATTTCAGAATTGTAGTATATAATTCAATACATTGAAACTCAGGATAATTGTTTTTTGAAATCAAAAATCCCTTGACAACGTATTACTGTGTCCTCACTGCTCTATAATTCTTTTGGCCCACCAGCGGCAGAGCGGTAAAGACGCTGAACACTGGTAGTTCGGTCCGAGGTTCGAATCCCGTGAACGGACTGGCTGCATGGCCGTTTTCGTGTTTTTCCCCATGTATAACGTGTATACGAGCCAGTTTCCCTTAGAACGTCCTCAACGAAGGCATCCCTCCCCTTAGGCAGATAGCCCTCGTGTGCTTTGCCATAATTGAATAACCTAACCTATAATTCTTTTAAGGCAGACGCTAGTTTTATTGTCATTTTAATTTTTAAATGAAATACCTGAAATTCAACGTTTTATAGCAGCATTTTCTTAGCAAACGGAAAGCCAGTGTGTTTTATCTCAGATTTCAGCACTAATCTAAGCTTTCTAAAGCAATTGCATCGTCTTAACTACCGTATATTTCGGCGTATAACACGCACCAGTGTATAACGCGCAAATATGATTCCAAACTACATTTTTTAAAATTTTTAGGTATATTCGCATTATAACGCGCACATTTTTCTTTACGAAGAAACTTGAAAGATGCATGCGCGTTGGTCGTATCTTTTGAAGTCATTCATTCGAAGATTTTTCCCAGGCTGTAAAACAATGGTATACTGAATCGGCAAAGCCATAAGAAGAAAATTACGTGTGTAGGAGGAAAGGCTTGAGGGATAAATTCTGCAAAGAGAGGGCGTTTATTCAATGCAGATGTGTACAAGAATATTATTCTAGTGTTTCGAGAAAAAGAGGATATTATTTGAGGTAAAATAGCACTTCTGAAACGAATGAATTCACGGAATTAGCAGTCAGATGTTTTCATCTTTCTGTAATCATTTCTAACCGGGATTTTGAAGTTAATATTGAACGCAAGGAATGAACAAGGAAAGAAAATGAGGCCAAATGCGTCCTGTCAGTCTAAAAATAGAGTGTGAGTGGATAATAAAAGTGTGGAATTAAATCAAACTTCATATAATTCAAAAGTCATTAAAAAATGTAGTATATCTAACAATCTAGATGAAACGGAAAATGATTATTTATTTATGAATCAAAGAAAGAAAATTCGATGATGTACCTGAAGATATAAAGGAAGACGAATATGACAAACTTTTCATGTTGTCAGATAAGGAAATTTTTTAAGTTTATAAGAAATGTCATTTCATTAAAGAAACAGCATTTAGGTACATGTAGAAATATAATTTTTTTATGCTCATATTTTTCTTATTTTTAAATCTATCATTTTTATATCCGACGTATAACGCGCTTCCGTAAATTCCCATCTCATATTTGGTATTAAAGGTGCACGTTGTAAGACGGAATAGACGGTATGTTAAAAATACCCGCTCAAAAACTTAGAGCTAAATTTGTATTCGATAAGCACCGAGAATTCAAAATTTTTCATTTATACATAGCTTTATTTCTTCATTTTAGACACAAAAAAAACCGCACTAGGTTTCCTTTATCATTATTAAACTAAAATGCTTTAGAATTCCTAAAAATCATCAACATTACTAAATTTATGGTTTGAAAAACATGAACACTCTTCTGCAGAGAAAAAAGTGTATCGGCAAAATCAAAAGAAGATAGAGATTTTATCCTATTGCCAATTTTTTAAATGTACTCTAGTTGATAAAATTTTCTTTGAAGTAATTAATATTCATTAAAATATTTGCAAATGATACGGAAGAGAAGTGCTTGAGAGTGTCACACACTCTGTTGTCCATCACTGCAAATAAATAAGGTTACTCATTTTTTCATCTTGACATTTCCCTAGGAAATGATAGACTTCTGCTATGTCATCTGAGTTCCGAGATAGAACTTAAATTTTGAAAGTTTTTTGTAACGTCCAGCCATTTTAAAAATTTTTGAAAAGTCGGGATATTAAATAAAAAAATTTCCTAAGAAGTTCAATAATTTTATTTAATTTAAGTATTTTAACTCTTTTGGCTGTAATTTAAAATGCAACCCATAACTAAACAGAAAACTTCACACATACAAAGAGAATCATGAAATTTCTGTTCAGGTAACGTAGCCTTTTAACAGTTTGATTTAATTAATGTTCTATAGTGTTACTTCCTTCGCTGTTTACTGTCTTGCTTCTGACTATATTATCTTAATAATTTTTTTTATAGTTTGATAAAAACGGGGCGAATGCTCAGGTTGAAGGTTTCAGGGCAAAGCTACTTTCGCTTTAGCAGCTTCTTTAACCAAATGCGTAAAGTTCAAAGAAATATTTTTCCCAATGTCAGTTCTTTTCTTTTACTTCAAATGACATGTAGTTATTTAAATAATTTACGCCAAAAATATTATTACAATAACCCCTTTCATTTGAATGCACATATGCTATTGGCTTCTCGAGAATGGGTCTAACTTGCACGAAATTAGTGAATCTAGCAACAGTAATGAAATTAAAGGAAGAATATTATGATTTTGATGTAAGTGGCGTAAGAATCTCGTTTTCAAACATCTTGGAATCTATCCGTTTTTAACCAAGATATTTGTTTATATTGTTACGAGTTTTGTACATAGACAGATGATTTTAGCGCAATTGTATGTGAAATTGTTGTATATTTCTGTATAATGTAACATGAACAGCTGAGAAAAATGATGCTATACCGGAAAACTATAACAATACAGGGGCAAGTTTATTTAACATTGAGTAAAAGGCTATCTCGTTAATTTGGCCGTGTTGCCGACTAATTTGGACATAAATCATCAAGGGTAGCCAAACATGGCAACTTTTGACGCCTTGTTGGTCAGGTCCCTGTATACTGCAATGGATATTGTAACTGAATTACTATGATTGATGCTCAGTGTAACTGTTACCGTATTCAGCCCTCCTATGCCTTTGGGCAACTTCGAGATGCAGAAAGTACTAGAAATATCTTGGCGACAGGGTGAAAACTATATAAGACTGGAGAGAGCATCAGTTCTCAGTACTGGTCACACCCTTCATTATATCCAAGCCAGTCCTTCTGGCTTCGATGTAGTGAAGGGTGTGACCACGATTCAGTGTCTGTCTACTTGCAGCGCTGTTTAGAGCACAATAATTTATGATAGCCGGAGGACGGCACACTAATCGTGCAAATCAAGGTGTATATTTGGAATTGGAAATTGCCTTCAGTAGTTATTGTTGCGAGTTGTTAGTGCAGCGTGAGTTCGGAGTACTGAGATATCTCCAGGTTAGCTTCTCCTTTAGATGCATTTTGCATTGCGTTGTGCTTAACGGTCTGAGAAGTTTGAAGTGTAACTACCGATTGTACACTACGATACTCTGATCACCAGTTCTAGAAGTCTGAAGTGTTTCTTTCGATCAAATAAATTTTATCAACCTATCATCGGCTCTGTGTGTATTCAATTTATTACGAGACCGTACGCACGCATCAATACATAAATAGAGACAGAGTTCCCACTTAAGCTATTATGCACTCCTTTAGCTTTAAAATGACAGAAATTTTAGACTTGCAGAGTCAACAACTACTAATCTGAAACGATAATGAGCTGTCGCTGGAAAAGACGATTGTAATAACTAATCTGAAAATGGAGCAAGTTAGGCGGAAATTTTCCTTTGCAAAATTATTACTTCGATACGGTAAGTGGTGCGGGCTACATACTGCATACACACGGACAATAAAAACGGAGGGAAAAGGAAAGCGGTTATTATACGGTTGTCTTATCTAAAATTGAAGTATTCTTAAAGAAAATTGTGAGAAAGACTAATTTGGAAGACCCCTAAGTCGCTAATATCTTTAACTCTGAATAGCAGACATGCATTATTAAAACTTAAATATTTTGCGATGAAACTCGGTTGCTCGCTCCCAATGGACTCATTTCCATCGATCTATTGATATATATTTTACTCTTCAATTTTCCTAGGATAAAACAGTACAAAAAAATTTTATGCCATCGAATTCTTGAGGGAGAATTATAAATGCCAATGGTTTGCACTTCTTGAGGGTTGCGCTCATGTAAGCGGCACTGCAAAGCTACAAACCCATTCTTTGTATCTTTCCGCATTTCATTTAGTAGTAACAAAGAACTCCAAGCCGTTTTTACATCCTTTCAAAATAATTAAGTAAGTAAGGACTGTAGGATAATTTGTATTTACCTGTAATTGTTATGCAACGTTTAACTCATTAAAAAATTCGAAACTTACGCATAAATAAAAATAAGTTTATTTAAGAGATTGTTACTTTTTCATGCGTATTTTCTACGTTTCCGTTAAATCTTTCATTAATAAAAATATATTTGCCTCATTTTTATCATCGAC
>KK113644.1:154272-222533 GCA_000611955.2 Stegodyphus mimosarum | reverse complement strand
GGTTAGCCTGGAAAAAATAATGAGACATTTTTCCTGTTCTACATTTTGGAATTCACGAGTCTCAGTTCCAAGCTTTATTAGACACCACGTAAAGACTCGCGGTTTCTCCTCAGATAACAACAAAAAAAATTAAAAGAAAGTGATCCGTTTCATTTTGAGGTTAAAAACAAACATAGCTCTCTTTAATTTGTTTGTGCCCTTCACATAAATAAACATAGAAGGCTAATGCGATTAAAGGTTTGACATTATTTATCAGAGATGGCACCGTATTTCAAATCACCACTCTGAAGACAGAGAGCGTAAATAGGTACATGTAAATAATCTTTAATGGTGGCAAAAGGAATCAGTAATGTAATTTCAAAAGCTTTTCTGCATTTTTTTTTTTTATTATTTAACATTTAATTTTATTTATTCGAGTTTACTGAGCGAACATTACACACTCTGTAAGCAGATTCTTATATAATTAAAGAGTTTTGCCAAACGTTTCCCACACTTTTTTCCTTTTGAAACTTATTCTCCGAGTTCTTTCTAAATTTTTCTCGTAAAACTGTGTTTTCTGTATTGCCATGTAATAATTCAAATTACATCGTTACCTCGGTCTTAAGTACACGAGTGATATATCTCGATTTCTTTTTACTGGTGTATAAAATAAATTGCTTTTTGAGCTATTTCTCAGATCGTTAGTGTTAACATTTTCCCTTAAATGATGCTTAAAAGCATTTTGTGCACGGCAGTTATCCTGTAAAAGGCTTTTCCTAGCATCAGGTAATTTCGAGGTTAAATTATATTTTGCCAAGCCTAATCGCCTTTAATTAATTATAAAGAAGAATGAAAAATAATTTTCAGAGTGAGAGATCTTCAAGTTAACCCTGCTTGTATCAACCGAGGTCTCTGTTAACTGAACCTGCGATAAGTTTAATGAAATCATTGGGAAAAATACAGTAACATTAGGAAGAGTACAACGAAAATTAGTAATGTTTACACATTCTCTTATTAGTGATCCTTTTCGGTTTTTTTCTCAATCATTGGTCATTTAACGACTTTTCTATTGTGCATTACGATTGAAAGTGTATTAAAGACGAAAGCAAAGCAAACTGTCTGTTATTAACTAACAATGATTTGTAAGCATGTTTCAAAAGATAAAAGGATGCGGAGACATCGCTCAGGGTGGTGTTTCGGAATGAATATATGAAGAAAACAGCAAACCAAATTCTTAATTTTTAGAGCAACGTCCTGATGCTTCTCCTATGGATCTTTTGTTGATCAAAAAGGGGAATGATCGTGATAGTGTTATATAAGACTAACACAGAAAAGAGCGACAGATTTTTTTTTATTTAATATCTCATAAAAATTCATGCAAGAAATTTGACAAAATTCACAAGTTGCAAATATTTTGATGAATTTTTTTCCTTCCAAATTTTAATAAACATTTTCTCCTGAAATAAAATCTTATGTGAATTATTTATTTAGTTCATGGAAACAAGTATGTGTTAAATCCTTCTAAATATTTCACAGTAGTTTCAGCTCAGAAATAGTTTAAAATTTTCTTATTGGTGTAATTCTTTATATATTTAAAAAGGACACTCCTTTTATTATTTTTAAAATGAAAATTCCCGTTTTTAATCAGAAATATTACTTAAAATTTTCACTCCACACCAGCTCCATCTAGATTAAATGTGACTGTCTGTGGGGTTTTAATACATTACTGCTTGTTTTTAGTTAAATTATGAATTACCAAAAATTAACTCATTTCTGGTGCAAATGTCCATTTACTAAGTGGAATTCTTTGCATCAACTTTTAGAAAAGGTTGGTTTTAAAATTAATTTCGCGAAAATGTCTTAAACATAATTCAGGGTACTCAATAGTAGCAATGTACCAGTTGTAACAATATTGAATGAAAACAAAAGCATCAGAGGCTCTAAAATCGTCTTTGAATTGAAAGATTTTGAAAGGCAAAAACAATATTGCGCAATGGTTTCCAAATATTTTCTACTGCTTCCAGAATCCTAATATTTACTTATGTTTTTACTCGAAATATTTACTTAAAATCTTTCAACCAGAATACCTACTTTTAAGATTATGAAAGCATTTGTAATAACGAATTTTCAGAGTCATGTAAGGGTTTCATCGGCTTCTAATGGTCTTAAAAGTTGTTTATTATTGTTATTATTTTATTATTGTTTCCTAGATTTTACTTTAAAGCATCTTAGTTGATTGCTTCTATTTTATGTATATTATTTTATCGTTTTAAAACTGGTATCTTAGAATGATTGTTATGATTACATATACGGAATTTTAAAACAACGTATGGTTTTCATATTACTTGTATTTCATTTCTATTATTCTAATCATACATTTTTTGCCTTGTGCTTACGAAATTCGTCAACTTCAATTTCTTGACGTGCTGCATGCGACGCAACGTTAAAACGAATGCACGTAAAATAAGTCACCTAACTTTACTCAGCTTAACCAATGTTTTAAAATTAATATTTGAATGTGAATAAAACTAATAAAATTCTTAAAAGTCATACAGAACTACAAAGCTTTTAATTGCTTAATAGCCTAAAGAAACTCTAAAAATTTCATCTCATTGAAAAACGAGCGAGCTTTCTGTGTTAAGCAGAGATAAAATAATCACGCGCAAAACTTTAAACTACGTATATTCAATGTATTGCATCATGTTTACACACTCCAAGGTTTTCACTAACAAATTTTGACAAAACTAATACAGCAATTTCTTAAGGATTCTTAGGCATTTGTTATGGACATATCTTAAATTTTAAATACGGTTTCCTCCCGGATATATGTACTGGTCAAGAAGATAGAAAATTTTATGAAAAGTAAATTAAGCAACTCGAATGGGAAGGCTCCGTAAATATAAAATCGAATTTTTGATATGGCACCTACATGTTAAAAATTCCAATTAGTGAAATAATTATGAAATTCTTGATGAATTATGTTTTCTTATAGTCAACTATAATAATAATCAAATGCTGTTTTTGAAGCGTGGAACGATTAATTAATCTATTAAAACAAGCAGCGTTCTCTCTGTAGCTGCTCCCCAGATTTGTTTGGAATAATGTAAATATCACACGTATTGGAAAATGATCGACATCAGTAAACTCTTTTGTTAATATCTCTACTAATTTTGTATGCAAAGCTAAACAGCATTTTGTATTCGACTCATTAAAGCATAATGAATATTTTACTGAGGTAATTTTTGCTATGAGGAGACAACATGCAAAGTTAGATTTCTCGTTTGTACTGCCTTTCCACCCAAGATGTTGAACCTATTATCATAAAAAAGGGTACCTCATTTTGAAGAACTTTGTAAATAGAAATCCATGTTGAGGACTAATATTTCAGGAAATAAAGCTTGTAGACAGCTATTCTGAACATTCTATCTAAAGTTAGGCGTTGTCTCCTTAAATTTAAATTATTATTTTTTTAAGCAATTTATAAGCTGAATGATCAATGAGATTTCCTGTTCCTCATCTTAGCAATGCGGTCACAATCAACGTTACATTAATGAAATCTCGTAAATCTTTCTTTTTCCGCCCTCTTCTAAATTGTCAGCACACACTAGTAGCATATAGTTCATCAAACTCGTTTTGTTTTTTCTCCACGAGTATCGACTTTGACAACGGAATAGAAATTGTAAAACAGGACCTCTTATCTCCATATTGTATGCACTTAGTCCCAGAAATAGATTAATTTGTTCTCTGCACCCATAAGTGCACAGATAAGGAAAAAATAGCATACACTGATTCGAAATTCTTATACTTTTCCTCTTATTTTTCATGAAACTGTAATATTTTTTAAAAAAACTGGAAGCATATACCCAACTAGAGAAACAAAACTTTATTTCCTCATTTAAAGGGAATATTTTCGTTACGGTTTCAAAATCCTATTAAATCAAGGCTGATGCTTGGAGGAGGGGTTCATATCTTTGGTTGCATTGGCTGAACAGCATTTTATTTCTGAGGAAGCAAAGAATCCGTTTTGCAGCCCTGAAAATATCACCTCCTACTGAATATATAACCACCACATAAAGTAAAGATGTTTACTTACTACTAATCAAAACAATTTTTAGTTCTGTATAGACATTCGCACTGTATAGTTCAAAGTAAATTTGTACAAAGTGAGCTGTAAACAAATTTGAATCAAAGATAACGTTACACGCTTTTCTGCAATAAATTACGTTATTTATGGGAGAAGAATTATAAAATACTAAGCTTTGATTAATCGCTTGTGTTATTGATTAAGACGAGGCTTGTCTGCATGGATGGTCTGATGCCTCCGTGAAGGATTTTTGATTGGAATTTGAATCGCATTCACTTTACATATGAGGAAAACTAGCTGCAGATTATCCATCAGGATATGAATTTTAGTCAGATTATCAATATTCAGTGGTGTTAATTAATATCCCACTTGTGAGCATAAGTAAACAGAATGAAAGGAAATGCAATGCTGTTTTTGATGTTAAAGTACATTTATTTTCGGGGAAGAGTATTAAAGCGTTAGAAGATCCCTCTCTTGTGATGTAAAATCAGCACATCGAAGTCAACACATTCTAAAACGTCTTGTATTCAAATCATAACAAGAGCACAGTGAATCTTTCAAGATTCCTCTCTTCCAAATTTCCCCTCTCTCCACAAATAGCTGCTGCTATTTTTCTCATATTTTGTTCATTAAAAATATTTACATTTCAAAACAGGGAAACCTTCCTTATATATCACGAACCCCTGAGACAATATGGAAGCTCACGCACAGCCCTGCAAAACTTACGTGTGCCAAACTACCCGTGTTTACCGTTGTGACCGTCTAAGCCACCGAGGCGGTAGTCTTATGATATATGTCCGACGTAATCTTCACTCATGCCTTCTAAAGAAGGAAAGAATCCATAACTGTGAAACTGTTTCTGAAAACTTTACTCGCCCTATCCAGAAACTGTAAATTTTTGTGCAATTTATAATCCGCCGCATAATAGATCGAATTTTAATTTACTGGATTCCATCTTACCCTTGGATACCCCTAGTAATCTGGCTGGAGACTTAAACGCGAAAAGCACAGCTTGGAATTGCAGACGTAGAAAAACCAATGGAAAAGTCTTGGAGAAATGCGTACTTAATAATCCTGTTTGCATTCATGCACCATGCGAATACACGCACAGGCGTAGGAGAATTGAACAGTCGGATATTCTGGACATTGTGTTGATTAAATGAACTATTCATATGTTTCTAAATATTAAACACGAACTGAATAAGAGTCATTTTGGTTATGAAATAAAAATATCTGAAAGGAGTTATCTGATTGAGCAAACGAGATTCAAACCGTTTGCCATTGACGGTACAGATTACATGGCTTGTAGGACTTCTGTCCTCGAAGAAAGAATGGGACAACGATAAACGCTGCCGTAAACCGGCATCACAGATTGACCTTTTCAGAATGAAAAGGTAATTGATGCAATGGGAATGAATTATACGTTGCACATATTCTGAAATTTTAAATATTGATAGAACCCTAGGTTTATTCAACTCTTTCATCTATATAAATGGACTAGCAGCTATAATTTCTAAAAGTTCCATCCCACTATCTCCATTCCTAGCCACGCAGCACACGCTAATTGTCAAATTAAGCACACCTGGCAATTCCATTCTGCTATCTTCAACTTATTTCTCTCCAAGACTTAAATCGAGCCAATAATTCAACATAACATACAAGTTTCATATCATAGTTGGCGACTTTAATGCTTCAAGTCCCTTTTGGGGTGAACGTACTGAAAATGAGAGAGGAAAACTTGTATAAGATTTTAAGTCCCCTCATGGACTTTGTATCCTTAACCCCAGCGACCCTCCTCCAACAGTTTGGACCCCACGGGCAGAAGCGTAGATTGATTTAATTCTATCCAATGCAGCAGCAACGCAAATAATTAAGGATTGGAAAGTAACAGAAGATTTTGAAAGTCTAAGCGATCATAGAATTATCACTTTCAGTACAAAAACAAAAAATAGAACTACAAACCAAGAAAAGATATAAAACCCAGAACGTTAATTTTAACAGATTTGTAAACATTTTGTCTCAATACGTGGCCACTCTTGTCTCTAAACTTGATGCTAGCCGTGACAAAACATAACTCGATACCGCTTACAGAGAACCAGTAGAAAGAGAACTGGTGGCCTGGTTGGCGACCTAAACACTAAGTCGCTTCCTAAATCCAAAAGTACACCAAGGTATAATATGGAACTAAGAAAGCAGCGAAATAGAATAAGAGCCCTGAGACGTCGCGCTTAAGCGCAAACAGACCAAAGACAACGACTGAATATGTTCTCACAATATAAAAAAGAACAAGCGAAGTATAAAAAGGCCATCACTATGGCAGAGCGTGACTCCTGGAAAAGATATTGTAGCAACATAGAAGATGTCTTTGGAAAGGTGTTCAAAATTGCCATGGATAAAATATTTCGTCCACGCGCAATCCCTTATTCAGTCTGCCCAACAGCCAGCTCGCAGGACCAGCTCCTTGACTTTGTCCTTAATCAATTTTTAAGGACGATTCTACTGAGAAAGATTCAATTGTACAGCAGAAGTTAAGAAACGAATTTGAGAAATATAAGTAAGGCATTACTCCGTCGCATGCAAACTTCCTCACAAAACATGAATTGGACTACTTAATAAAACATCTGGAAGTACAGAAAGACCAGATAGTATAGATCAGGTACTTTACAGGCAATTTCATTCATTGTTACATTCTTTAATACATCAAGGTACTTTATAGGCAATTTCATTCACATTTTTTTTTACTTTTACACTGCTAAGGAGGACTACTGACCGGGAACAAGCCCTTGGAGTATGATGTCCGCCTTGAAGAAGCCATAATGGCATTTATTGAGTCTAAATTTTAAAAAAAAGATTACAGAGTCACATCTAGATCGGGGATACAAAGGACTACCTCTAATACATATGACATTCTTGATTGTATAGAATTAAAAAAATAAAATAAAATAAAAAAACACTTCGAAGTACAGAGCTGCATTGATACAAAACTGCTTAGAGTAAAACAAAAACAGTAAAATTCAAGACTAACAGCGGAATTTCAAGGCTGCATTTATACATTACACTGACTTACTATTATACAACTGTACACATACTATTATTCACACTGATCTAGTAAATCTACAAATAAAACACACTATATACACTGCTCGTATCAGAAAAGTAGATAATTCCGTACATGACGCTGTACTGTAACGCTAAAACTAATCAAAAGAACATTGGACAATAACCTTTGGAAGCAGTCACAGTGAAAATTAGGAAGATAATATATTGTAGCACAGCGAGAACGCTAAGTCAATTCAAAACATTAAATCCAACAATGCATTTCAATACGTATTTACAAAGTTCTACAACCAAGAAAGTCTGGTTCAATACTACTATTATACATCACACTTACTTACCATTATACAACACTAAACTAAATATAATGCTTCACATTAATAGAAAATAAACTATACAACAATTAACTTAATCGAATACTGTACATACACTGAAATGAAATGGCAAATACTACAAAATAACAATCAATATACAATGTGCTTATCAGAAAGTTGGCTCTGTGGCTACGAACATTTGTTAGAAACTGTTACATTTTGCACAATATTAGAAATTGTAGCAAAATATTTGTACCCAATATTTCATGGCACTAGCCGAGAGCTCTATATATGTATTTACTATTATACCGCAAACTTATTTGAAAACATAACACAACGCACTTACTACTTAACAGGTCAATACACTAAGACAACATGTAAATTTAAATACACAGAATACAGTGCACAAATTAGGTAAACACAATAAAATTTAATGATTAATAATGATAGAAGCGACACTGAAGTACAAATAGACAGACATTGATTGTGGTGATCTGCATCTAGGAGGTAACATGTTCCAGCAAAGTTATTCATGTACTGCACTATAGATGGCAGTCAGGCATAAACGTAACATAGATACAATGACGTGGCATTAGAGTATCTGAAATTGCCCTAATTTGAGTAGTTTAACGTTATCGTATATAGTAAGATATCAATTTGTAAGGTAAGAGTTATGAAAGCTACTTATCTTCTGTAGTTGTTGCTTTAGAGTTGCCTGCTGTACCTGCTGTTGACACCACTTCTGTTCAACAGAATTCACGAGCACAAATGTCCATCACTCAATGAATCTGATTAAATGCGAGCTTAGTTTTCTTTAAGGTGGCTGACCACCCGGACCACTGTACGTCAGTGGGTTTTTTTAAATGAAATGGTGTCGTGAGAGGGTATTCGAAAGCAAAGTGATCTGTATCACCTAGTGTTCCATATCTACAACTGTCTAAAGTAGCTAATCTGAAGCGCCGTAAGTAGCTTGGAAGCGGTCCGTGTCTAGTAAAGAAGTGTGAAAGATGAGCACTACTGGTGACCAGATTCAGACCAACTTTGGGGAAGAAAAGAAAGGTTCTGCAGCCTGTGGTGGAGCTGATCCATCTCTATTGCCAAATTTCTAACATTTTGAGTTTGGTAATCGTTTTTAAATAGGAAACTGGTGCTTTTACGGGTGTTTCAGGCATATTCAAGTCGTTAGCTGCTAGCTTAGCAAGCCTATCGGCCTCTTCGTTTCCAGCAACATGCCTACATGCTCTGGAACCCAGCTCAGGTACGGTCGTTTGGACTCAGACATCTGAAGTAGAGTATCCCTAATAATGTGGACAGAATTTGCTTTGCTGCTGAGTTCTTTAATGGCCAGTAGGCTCGATGCTGAATCACTCGATATTATGACTGGTCCTGTTAAATTTTGCTTAATATAATCTAATGCTGCCTTAATTGCTACAAGTTCTGCCTGAAATATACTATTGTAATCTGACAGTCTCTGTGACCAGGTGTAGCTGATAGTATTGCCTCGCATGACGCAGAAGCCGCTACCTGTGCGACGCTCCGTATTGGAACCATCAATATAAAGACAAATTTCATGCCTGGCCGGAATTAAGGGTTCTATGGTGATTTTGTCATCATAATTTACGTCCGCTGGATGTCCCAGGGTACGAGGGGAATGATCCTCATAATCAAGAGCGCGGTAATGGGTGCCCCACAAGATAAAATCTTCACTGTTACATTCTTTAATAGCCAACTGCTGGAGTCTACAGTATTTTCAATATGATGCAAAAATTGATGAGGTCGCATTATTCCTGAAGACTGACAAAACTCCTCCCTCCCCACTTCATACAGACCGATAAGCCTGCTTCCTGCATACGGCAAGCTTTTAAAACGCACAATTTTGCTAAGATTTCACCATTTCCTGGATTCAGTAAAATTCTTCAATGAACTGCAATACGGATTTTTAAAAAATAAATCAACAGAACATGCACTAAATAACCTGCTGCAAACAATAAGCTCAAATAAGAATAAAAATATGCATACAATAGGATCTCTTTGGACATCCAGAGCGCATTTGATGCACTCTAGAGGCCGGACTTTTTAATATTTTGAAATCTATAAAATGTCCAGCATCAGTTCTGAATTTAATTTGCAGTTATCCAACAAATCGTCGTCTTGAAGTTACCACAAGCAGTTCGATATCTAAGAAGAATGTCTCAAGAGGCTGCACGCAGGGCTCCTGCCTGGGATCTCTACTGTGGAATATAATAGCCAAAGCAGCATTTCATGAATTTGAAGATCCGGAAGATGTGCACGTGATAGTTTACGCTGATAATTTCGTAATTACTATCGCAGGGCGCTCTTCAATTGAGACTAAGGCACAGCACTGCATTTTCAACTTTCAAAACTGGGCAAAGTGGCATAAAATTCAAATTTCCGTAGCCAAAACTAAAGCACTCCTAATTGGCAGGCGTCAAGCACTGGCTAATACTTATTTTTAATATATAACTTATTGATATGGGCATTATTGTTTTTCTTCAATTTTAGCTTCACATATCTCTGGCTGTGACAAGATAGATGGCTCTAGTGCACTTTATCGTAATTAAATAGATAATCTTTTTTATTCTGAGAAGTAATAGTTTCACACCGTAATTTTCTAATTTCCATATAGATTATTGACGTACGAGCTTTTCCTTGGCCCTGATACCTCATTTTGCTGAATTTTTTTTACTACTTTTACTCTTTTGCCTAATATTGTTTTCCATAACAATGTATTCGTTGCTGCTGTGTACATTATCAATTCTGTGAAATCTTCATCAACTTTAAAACATAAAAACACAACCCAATTTCCTCCTCCAAAAAGATTCACTGAGTATCAGACATCAAAGCCCTAAATTCTCTACTCACAAAGTAACTCTTGGGACATTACACCTAAGATAGGTAGCATAAGAGGACTAAAGCTGATTATCAATGGTATAGGGATGGGGGCCCTTCGTGCTGGTACCTATAACTGCATCTGTACCTGCTGCTTTGTGCATAATTACACTGAATAACAGACTGTTACTCCATGTTTATTTCTTTATGGTATTTGCGGCACTTAAAATAAAAATTGAAATGAAACTGAAAGATTAGTTTTAAGTTTCAGGATAAATAAGTCACCAAGACTTTGAAGAGAAACTAGATTGTAGTAAACTAAGTCCTCGAAGCTTCATTTTCGATACCAAATTTAGCTACTAAGATACTGAATGTCATCAAATGGTGACCATATTGATTTAAGAAATACCTCCGGATTTAATCAATATTTGATCAATAATATGAATTAATAATATCAATTAATATATCCTACAAAACCATTTTATCGTATAATTAGACAATAAATGAAAAGGAATGATTATTTAAGATATATTAATATTATTCGCAAAGAAATTCAGTTAAAAATAACATTTGAAACTGAAGCAAACTACTATCAATCTGCAGGAACAGTATCAGTCTTGTAATATTAGTCAGATATTCTTGTAGGTCTTCAAACGTTAAACTAATAAACAGTTTATTTTAGCTATATTATACGTTTTCAGAGAACCAAAATTGTTAAAATGTAGTTATTTTTCGTATATTTGTATGCTTTTTAGTGTTGTCAATTTATGCTATAATTCTCCTATAATTTTCAATATATTTTTGGTGCATGAATTGGAAAGAACATATTCCTAACTAATATATAATTTAGTTAATTTACTATCCTAGCTTATATTTAATTTATGATAAATGGAACCTAAATATTTTGCGTCGGGAGGTTGGAACTATAGCTGTTCACGGTTTCGAATTCCTTCATTCAATAAAATTTAAAACTTTTCGTATATTTGGATGCTTTTTAATGTTGTCAATTTATGTTATAATTTTCTTATAATGCTGTGCTCCGATATTACTTTTCCAATATATTTTTAGTACATGAATTGGAAAGAACATATTCCTAACTAATATGTAATTTAGTTAATTTACTATCCTAGCTTATATTTAATTTATGATAAATGGAACCTAAATATTTTACGTCATGATGTTGGAACTATAGCTGTTCACGGTTTCGAATTCCTTCATTCAATAAAATTAAAAAATTTCTAGCAAATATTCAGTTCATGGAGATACCTAAACTAAGATAGTCAGTAATGAACACAGTATTATTTAAAGGTATCTCAATGATTATATAATCACTGTACTTTCTGCCATGTTCAGGTAATAGCTTGGCACAGTATTTCCGATGTGTCCAGGATTTCCTTGCAGAGTAATCTGATGTTCTGGTGAAATAATAGGTCTGCTCTTCAGATCTTTTACTATATATTTGTATTATTTGAAAGCTCTAAGTGATTTATGCAAAAACTCAAAGGCCGTATTTTGTTTTCAATAATTTTCTGTGAATTTTGGGTTTAAACGCGGCAGCAAATAATGGAAATGTTTCCTGAAAAATAATGACCGTCATTACGAAAAATGATGGTTCGTACTAATATCCTATTTCCAATTGTTTCGCATTAAATCTAATTACACACAAACACACATAGTTTACATAAAATCTAGTTTTCACGTCTAGTTATCAACCACACGATATAAAAAATCTGGTCAGTTTAATATCAAATCATATAAGAGAAAATGTGATATCTCTCTATGAAAAACCTTTGAAGTGACTTGAATAACAAAGTAGTCCTGAAAAGGGATGTAGCGTTTTCTTGAACTTTGATTTCAGGTATTTAGATCAAAATAACATTTTTCACATACATTTTGGCAACGGAACGAAAGCCAAAATGAAATTGATATTTTAGTGATAAATTTACCACCTTATGAAATATTAATGTATAATACATTCTAAATTTTACACATACATTGAAGACAGTTCTGTTTGGTATTTCAATGCACAATATGTGCTTGGAATTGTGATGATAACACTTTTTGCGATTCGAAAGTCAGGTGGTAGTCTGACCATATTTCAACTGTAATCCTTTTATACGTTTCCACACACGTTAGCAGACAAAAGAACTATAGCGTGTTAGTTGACGAAATTTTTGTAACGTATAAATTAAAATGTCTCATTTTTAGGCTTTCCGAGAAGCGTGAAAAGCTGTAGGGCCTGTAGTAAAAAGGCCTTTTATGCCTCTCAGGCCTAGAAATGAAAGTAACTTCCTGGATGATGAATATGAATACAGAATAGGACACAAAATGTTTCGTATGCTACAGCCGAAAATTTTGAGACTCAGAGAAAACAGAAGTTACCAAGAAATAATGAAGAATTTAGTAGAGTTAAAACTAGTAAGTTAATAGAATCAGTTTAATTTCCAGTGTAACTAAACGATAAGCGATATTCAGTTTAAAAATCTTTGCGAGTTTCTGATTTAAGCAACATTTTATATAGTTTATACAGAATTGAAACGTTTTGAAAGTTTTCCATAATAAGGTGACTGTTAGTGTGTTATAGATAAAATAATAGTAATGATCTAGTCCAGATTTTATAAAAATCATTAATAAACACAATATGTAACTCTGTTCTTTAAAACTTTAATACAATAATTTTTATTTGATATTTGCGTACAAATTTGCAGGCATTTAGTAATTTTTTCTGCATTAATTTAAAGGTAACATGCCAGATTATAGATTTACATCTCGAATGAAAATTATACGTAAAATATTCATTAAATTTAAAATACTTATTCTTCAGAAAAATAAACTTTGCTAAGCTTACTTTCCGAGAAGCGTAAAAAGCTGTAGGGCCTGAAAAGGCCCTTTATGCCTCTAAGGCCTAGAAATGAAAGTAACTTCCTGGATGATGAATATGAATACAGAATAGGACACAAAATATTTCGTATGCCATAGCCGAATTTTTGAGACTGAGAGAAAACAACAGTTATCAATAAATAATAAAGAAATTAATCGAGTTAAAACTAGTGAGTTAATATAATCAATTTAATGTCCAGTGTAACTAAACGATAAGCGATATTCAATTAGAAAATCTTTGCAAGATAGTTTCTGATTTAAGCAAATTCTTATATATTTTACACAGAATTAAAACCGTTGTGAAAGTTTTCCATAATAAGGTGAATATTAGTATGTTATAGATAAAATAATAGACGAGATAATAGATTTATGAGATATTTTATAAAAATCATTAATAAAACACAATGTAAAACTCTGTTCTTTAACAAATTAATACAATAATTTTTATTTGATATTTATGGCCAAATTTATAGGCATTTAGTAATTTTTTATGCATTAACTTAAAGGTAACGTGACAGATCATGCATTAACATCATGAATGAAAATTATACGTGAAATAGTCATTAAATTTAAAATATTTATTCTTCAGAAAAATAACCTTTGCTAAGCTTAACTACTAACTTAATTATTAACATTGACGTTCATCATATTTTTCTGTAATTTGAACTTCAGGGCTGTATGGTGAAACAATAATAGCAACTTTCCTAACAAATTCATGCATTTTTGGCAAGCACATTCATAATACTCAAAACCATTGAATCTGGTGCATATGCGTAATGCAGTAGAGATAATTTAATGATAATTTATATTTAAATAAAATAATGAATATCAAAATGTATATTTTTGATGCTATCTACTAAATAGATAATTTATTGATGCACCACGTATAATTCCATCCAGCATCACATGGAAAATACGTGGTAGTGCAGATAACGGACTTTAAGATGTTTAATACATTGTAATTAATTTTAAATTATTGTGAAAATTTTGTTTTCAAATTAATTAATATTATATATGTTGCCATTTTCCTCGAACTGATTTTTAAATCATTTTTTGAAATTTCTATTACCAGCGGGTAAAGGATTTAAATAAAAAGTACATTGCAGTTTCGATATCAAGTCGAGTGTTCTGACCACTACACCACGAAGGCACGCAAAGAAGGCGGGAGAAATACCTCATAGTGTTTGAGACTAATTTCATTGCTGAAAGTACTGCAAAAAAATGGTGGTTCTTAGAAAAACAATTTGACCTATCTGGTAATACCCGTTCCAGAAGATCATCAAATTTTGGCCAAAATTGCTCAATCTTCACGAGTATCCGTGTCAGACACCGCAGAAATTATTGGCACAACTTAAGGAATGTAACTACTCAACTACGGTGCACCATTTGCATTCGATGGGCAATTTATAAGCACTTCTGCACCGACGCACTGCAATATTTATTTCAGCATGTAAACTCCATATCTGTATTTCTTTGGGGGGGAGGGGTTATATCGTAATGTATAATTACACTAAAAACAAAGTTTCTCTGAAACTTAAACACAAGATAATAACAAATAATAAAAAAATTAATAATATAAAATTTGTACAAATTATGCTTTGTAGAGAAGGGAAACAGTAATGAGAGATTTTCTGAATTAAATTAAAGGTTTAAAATTTACACGATTTAATTCTTACTCTTTGAGAGAAAGAACTCTGCCATTACCTATAAAGGAATTTCTATAAATTTATTTCACATATTTAAATAAATCTAGCTTCTAGAAACTGTGGATCTGTCTTTAAGAATCGTGGTACATAAGACCTTAGTCAATAACTTCTCAAATATTCTTAATTTTCTTTCTAAAAGTTTATTAAATTTTCCTCATGCATGCGCATTATAATCAAGATATTTTATTGTACTGTTTAACAGATTTAAATCTCTCTTTAATTCTCTTTTCTGATCAACTTTTGAATAACCGGGTATTTATTTAACTAATATTTCAATGCATATTATTAATAGACAATGCTACGGAAACAACAATCCACTCTCAAAACTAAGCAGGTAGAATCTTATTAAGCAAAGTAGTTATAAAAAAAATAATAATATACTGAGCATAATAAGTTAAATCGATTGACCCTTTTCATATATCTATTTTGCACTTCACAATGATTATAATAGTGGAAGCTGAATTCTTCTACTAGTTAAAAGGGTATTTATTCTTATAACAAATCTTTCCAGCTCAACAAAAATATAAATTTAAAAAAAAAGATTGATTTCGAGATTGTTTATCTCAAACTACTGTGGACGGTGAAAAACAAGAGCAACAATGTGCCTCTCAATTGAATAAAAACATTTGGGTTACTCCCAGCTAATGATCTCGCTATTTGTTTTATTTTTCGAAACATTTATGTAAGTATTATCTGTTTTTTACCAGTCTTAGTTTTCCGTTATTTCGTGGAAGATGTAGGGCAAGAGAGATCCATGCCCTGTAGGCTTTGTAACACTTAATTGACAACTGGACCCAACCCTTTTCCCCGCACTTTCACTGAAGACAACGGCTTAAAGTAGATCAAACGGAAGAGTTTTTTTATGTGCCTGAAGCCAAAGGACACCCTCTCGATAAATATGGTTTAAAGGTTTAGGAATGTGTTCACCCAAGGCTAATTTAGAACCACTGCACACATTTCGGTCTCAGACTATATAAAGACGGAGAGGAAAGCTGAAGAATCAGAGCATTCCCTGTGGACTAAAACTATCTTACACCATGAAGACCGTGGTGAGTAGACTAAAAACATTTTCTTGTTCAAATGCGAGTAAAGGATTCACGCAACTATTTGCTCCTATAATTTAAGCTGTTATGCTATAATTTAACCTTTGAATATTTTTCAAGCGATTGGTGAAAACGAATTTGGAAGAAGCCGATTATGTTGCTACCGAAAGAAAAATTCTTTTAGGCTTTCTCATGGATTACGTCTTTAGAGATAAACATACCGTTTAACGCCTGTTTTGAAATCTGATTCCTTGTTTTAAGCAAAATTGCTCTAGTTCCCTAAAATTATACATATGAATAAAATAATAGTTCAGTGTGCAGTAAAACATTTACGGAGTAAAAAAAATTAATTTAAACAGAAATCGGTAGTGTTATTGGCGTACTTCTTTCCCTTCTTTAGACTGAAATTTGATTTACGTGGTTTGCCTTTCAACAGAGATGTTAGTGACGAATGCATCTAAAAAGCTGAAGCCACTAAACTGCTCTAAATTTTCGTAGCTGAAGTTTCTGCACTTTTGTTGCGTGATGATATCGTTAAAAGCTGAAAATTCTTCTATGCCATCCATGAAGGAAATTATTATTTAGATACTGCTGTGGATTATTTAGTCAAAGATTATTATATTGCTTGATACTTAACTTTCTATTTATGTTCCTCTTTTTAAGTAAAGTTACTGTTTCTGAAGATTATATGGATTATTCTATAATGATAGTACACAAATAATTTATTGAAAATCCTTTCTTATAACTCTCAAGAGAAACAACTATCATTATATTTATATTTCTTTGTTAAATCTATATTAGATATAATAATGACTTTTGATGCTTACAGTTGGAGAAAGTTATTAAAGGTGAATATAAACAAACAAAATTTATTTATAATTTAAACAACGAATTTTTAGCGACCTTAAATTACTTTACTTACATTCAATGAAAGTTGCTTTAAAATGACGCAATATAAATTAAAAAGAAAATTTACCTTGTAATTGAACGAGAAAGTAATTTGATCCATTATTTAATGTATTAAAATGCTTAGGAATGTTAAGCTAATTAATTAAAATAACCATAAAAGTCTACGTAACTTGCTAGCATTACTTTTTTTTTCGCCTTTCATTGTGCTTAAATCTTAGCTGAAGGGCTTTAAAATTAAATGAACGAAGGTAAAGCATGTACAAACTTTAAACAATTAGCAACTAGATTAGTTGGAAGTGAATAAATATTTGCCGTATAGAATTTTCCAAAATGATTGGTTCGTTTTCATTATTTCATGCGAAAGAAATTGTGATATGTGTTCATCCTGTTACTTCCTACCTAAAATTCAAATCTAGAATAAAATAGATACTATTTGATTTACTGTAATAAAAGCAAGCCGGTTTCATTATCTTTGTTTTTAGTTAAACAACTTGGATAAAAATCATAATCAGGCTGCTGTAATATCCCATGCTGATTTGTTTCCATAAACTTAATTCAGTTTCAAAAATTTAAACTCGTAAAAAAGTTTAACTCAGGAAAAGTTACGGAATCTAACACATACTTATAGTTAAGTAGAATTCTCAAATAACTGTGAACGCAAAATATTTATATATTTAAAAATATTCTTTGTAGATGAAGGTGATGCATCGGAAAATTCAGAATATAACGAAAGTTTCAATATTTAATGTAGGAATACATTTTGGAGACAAATATTAATAGTTATTGCTTCGCAAATTTCTAGTCTCGTATAATAAGCCCTAGATGGCAAATATAAGAAGGAAATAAGAGAATCAATATAAGTATCCTTCAGCCTCAAAAAAAAGACGTTATCTCTGAATGAATTATTATAAATGACAAAACAGATACCTTCACTGAATTATTAGATTTTGTTTTAATGTTGATTTCCGGGGATATAAGAATATTTTCGCTGTTTCTTACATAAAACGATCCTATGGCTTTGTTAAGTTCTAGGCATCGCACACATACATTCCCAAGCAAAGAGTTCCCTTCCCTTCTTTAAAGTCTACTCTTGATTTAATTATTTCATGCATGCAAGAAACCTTGAATTCTCATATAAATGTCGAAATATCTTAAATCTATTATACTATTTTTATGCTATTATATGTCTACTGTAATGTGAAAAATTACCTTTTAAACGAAGCATAAAGTATTTATTTTCTATCTATTTCAAAACTCATTTAATTTTCTGCTCCGTAAGCTATGTGAGTTGCGGTGAGTTAAAGTGGAAAAAACCATTTACTTCACTAGCTATATATCAGTATTTATCCTGGCTTTATAATTGTGAACTGTGACAGTTTAATTAAGCTTTGTAAATTTCCTTAAACTGATAAAAGAGGAATTTTGCCTGTCTCACATGTGATCAGTTAAAGCTAAATGTCCTTCTTCATTCAGACTTTTTAACTACTCTGATATTATAAGTCTGACTTATTTAATGCGTGAATTTATATAAATAGTAATGCTTAGTAAGTTACTGAGTGTAAATTCTTTTTGTTAACGTAATACTAGTGAAATTCACAGTATCTAATTATGAGCACAAAGGAAACGCTAATTATTTTTTAAGTTCATTATTTGAAACACGCAACTGCACTGAATGAAGGGGAATTTTCTGTAAGATGTTTTTACGTCTAAGAACATTCATGGTATGAAACAATACTAAACTTATTCTTACGCCTAAATATTCGTTAGTACTTCAGTTTTGATACATACAAATGCTATGATAAATACGATGCTTAAAATAACCATCAAATTGTTTCAAGTTACTAAATGTTATGTTTACATTTTATACTACATATGTAATTTTATATATCTTACTTCTTCCACAAAATGCTTCCTGCTTTTCTATATAAATATTGCAAAAACAAGTTAGTGTTAGAACCGCACATTTTTCTGAAATACAATTATTCCCAATAATTATTTCTTCCAAATTACCAATTTAAATCCATTTGCTGTTGTTCTTAATAGATAGAAGCCTATTTATTTCTATTTACCGCATGAAATTTTTTAAATTTGAATCTTTATAGTAAATAAAAGTTATTTTGATATAAAATATTACTTCAATTTAAATAATGAAAATAATAAAATACATTGGCTCATGTTTCTATACTAAGAACTAATAACGAATGTACTTTTTTACTAAAAACGGAACATTCCCAAAACTATTTAATGCATTTTCTTAAGACCTTTATACTTGCTTCAAAAGAAACCACCATAGCTGATATCATACATTGTTACTATTGAAAATTTACGCATTCTCTGAAGCTGTCAACATTTATAACGTGTTCTTATTCTTCTGATGTAACTTTAATAAAATTTATTGACAGAAAACTGAAATATCCTAAATTATTCATTGAATACCTAACTAAGAAACTAAAATTAACGGAGAATAGAGATAAAAGACCGTCAAGAAAATTATTTAATTATTTTCCTCATTCAGCTTACAAAATAATGAAATATCACTTTATTAATTATACGTTTAAATTACTTAAATCAGCAGCATTTTCGCTTGAGAAGGAAATAAGCTTTTACACCAAACTTCAGAGATCGTAAAGAGACGCAGTATTCTGATTTATGTCTTTATCTCTTTTTAATAGCCAAAAACTTTATGATAGTTAAAAACTAAGATTTTGGGCCACATTTTTATGAAATCGAGATTATTAAGATACTTTTCAAACTAAAAACTGAAATTATTAAAAATATTTTGTTATTTGTCATGTAATTTGAAAAATGACGCTGCCAACATTTAAAGTAAGCATTATAATGAATACAAATATAAAAAGGCTTGTATGTGCTGGAAGTTAAATTCCATTATTTAAAGGTTTGTGAAGAGGTATGAGCGAAATCTTTTTTGGAAAATAGTTTCTAATTGCTGTGCATAATGTTCTGACGAGCATTTTCTTCACTTTAATGAAATGTCTTAATTTTCATGCTGCTAATATTTCTTCTATTAAATTATCCAATTTAATTTGCTCTCATATATTTAAGTAAATATTTTTTTGTTATGTAAGCATTTCAAACAGGAATTTTTTATCTCTCCATACTACAATAAGCAAAATTTTTGTAATGCAATAAAATTTCATTGTTTCAGATTCTAGCCATTGTTGTTGTCGCATTTGCAAGCATTGCTCTGGGAGGAGTGATTAAGGATTATCATCATGGCCTAGACGACTATGGTCACAGCGATCTTCTTCTTCACGGCCACGGTCATATATTTGATGGTCACCATCATCAAGTTTTCTATCCTGTCGTGAAACATGTGTCTGTGGTGAAAAAAGTTCCCGTCGTCAAGCATGTGCCAGTCATCAAGCACGTACCTGTTGTTAAACACGTTGCAGTTGTAAAACACGTTGATGTTGTGAAGAAAGTACCAGTTGTGAAACACGTTTCTGTTGATTTGGGACATCATTACGATGATCATGGTCTCAATCTCCATGGTCACGGACATTATTCTAAATTACTCAGTCATTATTAATTTCTGGGGAAAAAATGCAAAATTAGGTCTCTCATTTTCACTTCTTACTGATAATCCACCTCATCAGTTCTGGAGAACTGAGCTCTTTTAAAGGACTCTTTTTTCTGTTTTATTTCTCCGGCTGGACTAATTGTATATGATTTCACTTCTTTGCCTATGTAAAAACTCATGAAACTATTTTGAATGTAAATAGTATTACGATGGGAAAAAATAAAATATTTTATAAAAATATAGAGATTTCCTGTTTAATTCTACTGTAACTCTAGGGTAAATGTGTTCAGTCTGCATATATCCCATGAAATACCGGAAATTAATAAAACCATAGAAATTCTTTAATTTTATCAGAAATAAAACTACGAATATTTCAGTTTCTAAGACCCTAGTAAAAGATAATTTAGTTAAGATAGCAAGCTCCTTGACAGATATTCATTTTAATGGTACTTTTCATTAATTTTTGATCACGTGGTGAACTACAGGGGATTCCAAAAGTTAAATTTAATATCATACTCTTAAATTTAATTTTTAAATAAATCTCATGCAATTTAAATTATTTAATAAAAGGATTATATTTGATTCATTTGTTTATTGTTCATAATACACATATGCGTTTCTTACGCATAAACGCTTAAATTTAAAATTATCTAGGCGCAAAAAAAATTGTTATGAACTAAAATGAGTATAATAATTTCATAAAAGATTAGAATGCTCAAAAGCATCATGCTGATTTTAGTAAAATCATATGCATTTAAGGATAAAATACATGAAATTAACGTATTACTTTACTAATGACCACAGACGTGAAGGCGATATGGATTGATATGTTTGTATACATTACTAATGTATGTTTACACAGTTTCTAATTTTAGAAGACAGAAATTTAATAATAGTATCTAAAATTATTTAATGGTGGATACTGATAGTTTTGAACCTGAATATTGAAGCTGTAATATTTAATAATTAAGTTTTAATAAATAAGTTTCTTAAGTGAATAAGAAAGCTGTAATAAAAAACTTGAAATAATTTAAATTCTTAATATTGAATTCACTGCATCACTGTATTCATTCCGCTGCAATAAAAACCTTGAAATAATTTTAATCATTCACATTGGGCGAAATATGTAAGTATACTATGGAAGGATTAAGAGACAATTCCTATGAACTGATAATAGCCAACTTTTATTACCCAGAAAAAACTACATTTAGGGGTAAAAATAGTTTAAATTACTCAGACATTTCTCATTTTGCCATAATTCTTTATTTGCCTTCATTATGCGGAACAAATGCCTTATTTTTAAAAGCAAACAGAAAATCGATACACGCATCTTGTGCACTGTGCATGCCTTGTTTATAAGAAAACCGTAGATGCATAAATCTATTTCCTATCAGTGTTATATCCTTCCTCTATACACGCATGTTTAAGTAATGGTAAATCTAGTGATTTATTTATTCTATGGTCACACGCAAAAGTTACCTCTACTATATTATTATTTTCTGCTCTTTCACATCATCTTTAGTCCATACTTGTAATTAAAACAAAGAGGAAATATTTCTAGATTATAAAGGCTAAGATTAGGTTTTACGCACATAAGGTATCGCTCCCACCTTCTTCGCATGCCTTCTGGGTGTAATGGTCAGCACGCTCGGCGCGTATTCGAGAGATCCATGGTTCGAGTCCGGGCGAGGGCATTGCTCATTTCTCATCTCTCGTGCTTCTAAATAACCTAATGACTCTACACACATATTAAATAATACGTGTTATATTAATTAAAATGCTAGTAATAATACGTTCTACTACTATCAGTAAGTTTAAACAAATATTTGTTTCGCGTTAAACATTTATATGACTATGAAAAGAAAGTTCATAGAAAAGTTCTTCTTGATAAGTTACTCAGGAGTATTTTTACATTTCAATAAGTATCTGAGTAAGTTAGCTAAGTAACACAAAGGTTTGTATAACATGGATGACAGATTTATACATAAATAATACATATGTTTTTTCATAACGTTATTCTTTTATATAACTGAAATTTTCTTATTTAAAAATTTTAATAAAACTGGTAGAATTAAAAGATATTCTTTATGAGTCTTGATGTCAGTGTAGTTTAATCTAGCATATTATTGTAATTTGAATTTGCAGCTTCTTTAAAAAGCTATAACTAACGAAATTACACCTGGATATAAAAATCTTGTGAAGAAATCTCTCTTCGCAAGCCTTGAGAAATAATGTAGTCCTTGCGCATGACTTGTGTCCATTATAGTACCATCAGAATTTCCTTACTTTATCACACAACAACAGTAAATAAATTCGGCCTCTTTAATACATTTATATGCACATGATCAAAAACATATCTTTAAAATCTCCTGAAGAAATCAATAAATAAATCAAAAACTTTATATATAATTTTAAGTGACAAAGCTAATAAACGGTTAGGGAACTAACTTTCAAACGATGGAAAATTTTAAAAATAATTAAAATACAAAGCAAAAGAAAAAACAAATAAAAGATAAAAATATTAGAATAATAAAGATTGCTTTAAACGCGATTTCATCAAATAGGAAAATATTTTTAAAATAATCTTAATTGCTTTAATTAAATCAAATGCCATATTTTTTAAATTACAGAAGACAAAGTAAAAATTAGAGGGAAGATATGTTTACAATAATCTTAATTAATCTAGGTAAGTCAAAAGCTATATTTCTGAAACTAAACAAGACAAGATAAAAATTTTTGAATGGCAAATTAACTTTTGATTTAATTAGATCAATTACGATTGTAGAGACATTACATTTTTTTTCCTTCTTTTTGAAAGCAGGGGAGATGAAAAAACGAGCAGTGCCTTCGCCGGAACTCGAACCACGGACCTCTCGAATACGCGGTCAGCATACTGACCACTGCACCACGAAGGCGGGAGAAATACCTTATAAGTTAAAAGATGAAAATTTAGTTTATTAGGACGCGAACCGCATTTAAGCAGCCTACTAGTCGCTTGACATGCCTAATCAAAAGTAATAACTAAACAGAGAAACATGGAAATGACGTAAAATTTTGTCTATGGAACTTAGAATAATATCGTGCAGCCAAAGAATTTTGTCTTAAATTAATCATTAAAGCGCAGATCTGTTATTCTGTATCCAAAACTTCATTTTTCTGAATTAATTCTGTCCATTCACACTGGCGCTTAGATGATAAAGTACAACCTCTTCTAATAACAGTAAACTATTATTTACAACTTTAAAATTTCTTACAAGTATACAAAAAATTTATGGACTTTATTATTAAGGCAGATGATATTGTTTTATATTTTTTATAAATATATTATATTTATATATAAAACAATATCATCTGCCTTAATATATATATATATATATATGCAATGACAAGGGTTATTAACTTGTAGACACATCAGGTTATTTCGGAAGCCTGTGAGATGAAAAATGACCAACGCCGTCGCCGGGAATCGAACGTCGTCTGTGCGTAGATTATGCGTCGACCGTGCTGACCACTACACCACGAAGGCAGGCGAAGAACGCGGGAGAAATAACTTATATACTCTCTTTTTTAAAGGGCGACTGGGGTTTTGGGGACTCAATCGCCAAATCGCGGTGGTGGAGAATCATCATCCACCATCCTTTTTAGTTCGGGCGCCACTTATAGAGACATTAGGTTATTTAGGAAGCAGGAGAGATGAAAGATGAGCAACGCCTTCGCCGAAACTCGCAACGGGCCTCTGGAATACGCGCCCAGCGTGCTAACCAGTACACCACGAAGGCATGCCAAGAAGATGGGAGAAATACCCAATAAGATTATTTTAAACACTTCTTACCTCTGATGACAGCGTGTTCAAAGCAATCTTTATTATTCTATTATTTTAACCTTTATTTTTTCTATTGTTTTTTATTTTAATTATTTGTAAAATGTTTCATCGTTTAAAAATTAACAGTTATAAGCATTCATTAATTTTGTCAATTAGAATTATAATTTTTTATTATTATAGTTATAAATTTATTCATTTCTTGAGAAAATTTTTAAAGCTTTTTTAACTTTTTCATTACATATTAATTAATATTGCTGCTTTAGCGCAAATTATACTTTAAATGGGTATATACATTAAAACTAATTTTCTCTCATTCATATATAATGGAGACATAATAGTTAAATAATTAAATCAAACTTTTGGCGGTAAACAGTCTGACATAAACTTCCTGCTACACTTTAACCATCAAAACTTTGATTTTGTTATAATACCTTGATTATACCATTAATTTCTCAGCAGACTGCGCAATTTTAATAATAATTTCTAATCTTAATTTTCAAATTTTTAAACTCTTGTTTATTATATATTTATAAACCAATAATTTATAATTAAAAAGCTTTCTATATACCATCTCCAAGGCATAGAAATTCAATTAAAACTATGAATAATTATAAGAAAAATATTTATGAAGTTGGATAAATGTGATAATATTATATCAAATTGCTGAGAAGCATACATCATTCCAAATCTATTGTTTATGAACGAGCGATGTAGTAAAGTATTTAGCACGTGATTTTTTGCTCTTGAACTACAGCATCAAATGTACTTTTAAGCAATAGCTGTTTAAAGCTTCCTCTTCTTTACAAATATATATAGCATATGCATCCTTACACAACATATCAAGGTATATTTTACGTGACCCTTAAGTCGCAGATATTGTATATGGCAATCGAACGCAACAGGCAATTCATGCAGTGAATGAAAACACCCTTGGCTACTTCCTGACAAATCTAGAATTGTTAAGCTGTTGATTATGGATACACATGAGAGATTTTATCACTTTGGAGTAGCTACCACATAATGACATCTTTGAGAGAAATATTTTATTATCAAAGGAAGAAGATGCGTGAAATCTGTTCTAAGAACTTGCATAATTTGTAAAAGATTTAATGCTACGTCAGGTAAGGAAGTAATAGCACCACTACCTAGAGATAGGATTATTGAAACTCCACCATTTGAAAAATTTGGAATAGATTTTGCGAGACCGATTTATATCAAAACTTCATCTGGTTCAGAAAAGGTTTATATTTTATTATTTACTTGAGCGGTAATTAGGACCGTATATCTAGAATTGGTAACAAATTTGAACACTGAGACATCTTTATTCTAGCTTTCCGAAGGTTGGTTGCACGAAGAGGACTTTGTAAAATAATTTACAGCGACAGTGCTAAAACATTTATCAAAGCTGATTCAGTACTCAAAGAAATTTGGAAGAACATTTCAAAAGAAGCTCTAGACTATTTCTCAAAACACAAAATAACATCGAAATGCATTGTGCTCTAGAGCCTCATTGTGGGGCAGATTTGGGGAAAGGATAGTTCGTAGGGTGAAGATACCACTGAAAATGGTCCTTGGTAGGACCTTGTTAAATAAAAACGAAATTAACTGAAACTGAAGCAGTTATCAACGCTCGACTATTGTGTTATAGCTATGAACAGCCCTAAGAACCATAGCCTTTAACTCAGCCCATTTTTTGTAGGAAAAAAGACTAACATCATTGCTTCATAGATTGCCTGTAATCGCTGGATCTGAATCCAACAGAAGAACGCTTACAAAAAAAATTTAAATATCGACAGCAAGCCGTTAACCACTTTTGGAAACCCTGGGGAAAAAAATGTCTGTTAGAACTCGTTCTGCGTATCTAGTCACTCCATCAGAATCCTCATCATTGAAAGGTGGTGACGTAGTGTTGATCATGACGAAAAGTTACCGAAGCATCTTTGGCAGTACGGATGTATTAAAGAGCTGCGTTTAGGACATGATTCGGAAGTCAGATCTTGTGTGCTTCAAACACCAACAGGAATTATAAAGCGGCCCATTAGACCCATTCAATTACTATATAAATTTAAAATGGACTTAATGGGCTAATATCTGAATGGACGGTCATAAAATTATTTGCATTTTTTTCATTTTATTTATTCATATAATACATTCATTGTTTTATTATTCTGGATTCTAAAAATATTCAAATTCAAAACACGATATAAATATTGCGTTTTGAATTTGAATATTTTCTTGCCTACTGTATGTAAATATAATTTAGTTTTATTTTATTTTTATCCAAAAATTTGAAATACCTACTTTGAAAATGTTGTATACCTAGCCATTAATTTAGTTTGTTATCTTCTGAATTAAATATTTTCTTTTCTGTCGCCCAACCGGTATAGTAGTTAGCGTCGCTCACTGCCGTGCCGAAGGAATCGCGTTCGAATCCCAGAGAAGGCATGGATGTTTGTAAATGTATAGTGTCGGTGCGGCATGGCGGCACTTTAAATATGCGGCGAGCCGAAAGTCCTCTTGTGTGGATTCGTGGGAGAGAAGAAGGGTGAGAGACCCTTTGATTCCCCCCCCGGGATGCTCTCCCTCAAATTTGGGGGTGGAAAATAGAAGTCCAACCTCTCTTCGGAGTAGGCTCTGGCAATCATTCTTCCATGTGGCAATGGACACGACAGCAACAACTATTTTCTTTTAATGATTATGAACAATATTTATTGTTCATCTGAGGACAGTGTGTTGCGACTGCCCATTTGGCCGTTAGGCAACGCTGAAATGAATCATTGATTTGCATACTTGATTTTGCATATTTTTTGTGGCAACCCTATTGCACTTTGTTTTTAGAACCGAATGGGTTGGTAACAATAATTGTGAACTCTAGTTTTGAGAGTAATTTAAAATAGCTAATATGTTGTAAGTAAACTTTGTAAATAGTTAGTTCGTGTGCTGATTTATATTGAAGTGATTTTCTTGAAATATGTTTACGGTAAGAATTATAAGACAAACCTACTTTTGATGTGGAAATGGCACTTCACTTCCGCATGGCATTCAAGACGAAGCAGGTAATTCTTAAACTAGAGAAGGATCCAGCCGACCCATTATCATTTAGCCCAATCTGCTTGCTCTCGAATATGGGAAAGGTATACAAAAGGTTTGTGAGAATGCTGTTAAAACATCATCTGTCAATCCGCAATATTATCCCCGAAGCACAGCCTGGCTTGCGAGAGAAATGCTCAATACTGAATGCATGGGAACTAAAAAACCAGGAGATAATCGATATCGAGAGCAGCAAAAACCACGCGGCTGTCCATCCCGCGGCAGAGCGCATTAAACACCCTGTGGAGGCCTGAGATTATACAGGGTGTATCTGAAATGCTTCAACAAACCTACAGGGATGCTAATACTCATCAAGACGAACAAAAAATGCAACGGAACATGGGGTCGCAAATGACGCTTAAAGGGTGAAAATCGAGAAAATGCGTCTGGATGTGGACAAATTAAGACAAGAAAGAAACACTCCAGAAAATTATTTATTACACAGAATAGGTACAACACAGCTCTTGATGCCCAGAGAAAACAAAACTTTTATAGCAATTGCTCAAAGTGTCGACCGCGCACATTATCACACAGAGTTACATCGGCGGAAGAACGACACAGAGGAATCTGCTGCAGCAGAAATTCAGAAAACTCCCGTATCTTCGAGCGTGTCCTCCAGTCGTTCCTCCGTCGATGTACTCTGTGTGATAATGTCCGCGGTCGACACTCGTTCCTTAGAATAATGTGTATTGTGGATAAAGTATACCATGTATAATACTAAAAAGTATGTTTTATGAATCACTGTCCTTGACATAATTTGTAATAGGTAATGCACAAAGTATTTAGTTCCTTAGAATAGTGTTAATTGTGTACAGTGGACACCAAAAGTGTACTTTGAGAATTATACGTAGTACCGCAAAAGTATACTTTAAGAATTACTGCTCCTAACACAAAAGTAATATGTGTATAATGTGTAGCGTGATAAATTATTGCAATTAATGTTATTTTCTATAATCTGTATTATACGTTTAAATTGTTTTTATTTCAATTAATAATGTATTGTGCATATTAGGTGTACCATTTGAATTTATTGAGTACTAATATCAACAACTTTGTATGCTGTCAACAATTATAAGTATGCCCACATATGGTTTCGTAGAATGTAAATTCAATGAACTCCCTGTAGGGACCTTGTAGGGCACCGGGAGTGTTGCTCTAGACCAGGGGATTCCAACCCTACGCCCGCGAGTACCATGGCGCCCTCGTTCGTTTAACGTGTGCCCGTGTCACAATAAAAATGGTTTAGTTTTCGATAAAATTCTATGTGGAAGTTTTCTCATTTTTAATGAAATACAAATTAGCCCAACACAGATACCAGCACGAAGCGAAATGCGACCAATCAGTTTTTTATGTGCATGTATTATTAACTCTATCCAACTATAAATTTACATTGAAAAAGTAAATTTGTGCCGGCCGTCCAACAGCCATTTTAGAATTCTATTCTAGCTATCCTAGCTCTTAGGGACACAAGGGTTGGGAACCCCTGCCCTAGACAGTTGTGGGATCCGGTTGACACCCGATCAGTCTAGGTAAGCCGCCCGGGTGTCCGAACCCGCTCTCACCTGTTAGTTAATACCCGCAAGTGGCGGAGTTTGATTTGGGCGCATAAGCTGCGACATTATAAGTTTAAGATTTAAATAAAAAGAGTTATTTACCTTTTCAGGACTTTGTGGTAGCTTCACAGACGGAGAGAAAAATCGCTTGGCAATCTATTAGGATTTAAAGGAATTTGTGTCATTTCACAAATTATAGGACCTTACAAGTTATACACAGTTACAAGCTATACACAGTTAATTACCTTACAAGTTATACACAGTTAAGTTTACTTTTATTTCTATATATGGAACAACTGGCCTCTTAAATTTTTCTTGTGCTCAAGGAAACTCAAATTGAAAGATAAATAAGCAATTGAATCCGAAACGGAAAAGTTACGTCCATTTTTTTAATGAAACAGCAAAGTAAAAATTAAATTGGTACTTTATCAAAACAACTCTCTGTGTGAAGTACACTATAAAGTTCCTTTATGTTAATTAACCAGTTATGTAACGTTTTGGGTCTTTACTGTCACTTCTCCTTTCCATTTTCCCGCCAGAATGCAAATTAATTCGCTTGTATTTTAAGGTAAGGGTTTTAGATTGTAAGACAGAGGGTGTCTGTCTCTCGAGATCACGTTACTATGTTGCTAGATAAGATAATATCTGCAGTTTTTGGCCTTGCATTATAATTGCCGATATAATAAGCGCCGGTTAAGTTTTAAGCTAACTTTGCGTTAACTGATTTGAGGCTTATTTAACTCTAACTTACATTTGAACTTATTGTTATTTTAAGTTACCTTGCCACAAGTGGTTGCTGAGTTGCGCCTTCTCTTTTCGTTTAGTTTTAAATAAAGAATCTTTTAAACTCAAGTTTCAGCTGTTACTTTGGATTCCGTTAAAATTCGCTTATCACCGACCAAGAGTTTGGTCACCACTGAATGATTGAAAAACACGTCAAACATTATTACACTCATGAAAATAACTCCAAATTTTAAACTGTAACGCTTTAATTAACTGCATACAAACAGTAATACATAGTACAATCGATTACACCTCGCCTACAATAGTCCTGCAACCGACAATTACGTTACTGAACCTTTTTCTACACTAAGGCTATTACAGTGCCCTCTGTGGCTGTCTCAACAGTTATGGAAATAATATATTTTGAAAAAATAAGCTGTTTGCGAAACAGTTTATTGGGAAGAATTAGTGTTATCCAAACTTAAGGTATTTCACAGAATGGAAAACAACCCTCGAAAATAATTTCGCAAAAATAGTTTTGTTTGGGGAAAAAAACAATAAAGTGCATTAAATGCTTTTAAAATTTTATGAAAGCGTTAATGTTGTAACATCTGCATAAAATTTTAAAACACACGTTTTGCACCAAGGTGTCTTCATGTCTGTAAGCTAGTATCATATTCATGTGACGGACAGTTACGAAATACATGTACGCTTCATGTGCTCTATCACTTCAAGGTAAGTGCGATTTTCTGTTAAACAGTAGAATTAGTTTACCAGCTGAAAAACCTGTTGTTAATAATAAGCGTAAAATGATAATTTTGATAATAGTGATGATTCTGGTGTTAACTTTAAAAAACCTACTAAAGCCAATAAATCTAGTAAGCCTAAACCCTCTGTCCCACTACAAAATAGATTTGCAAAACTAAATCTTGATTCTGATACTCTTCTTACTGATATTCTTCTGATACTGAATCTTGATGATGATCCATACTGTTTCTAATATTACTTCTGTTGATGATAATGCCCAAACTAGTGATAATGTAAGTGATAAACAAGGCGAAGTGCCGCCCATTATGATTAAACCCCAACAGGGAGTTAAATTTTATGATTATTTGAAAGCCCTAGTTGACGCACTACCAGAGTGCAAGTTCTTTGCCGCCTAAGCGGCGAATTTCTAAAAGTATAACCGCAGACTGCTAAGGATCATAGAATCCTAAGTGAATATTTATTAGATAATTTTGTCGAGCATTTTGTTGTAAACCTGCGCCACAAAAAACCAGTTAAGGTGCTTATTCGAGGACTACACTCCGACTCAAATATTGATATTATCAAAGAATCTCTTACTGATTTAGGTTATAAGGTACATAAAATTGTACAGCTGGCTAAATACAAAACAAAGGCTCCTATGCCACCGTTTCAAGCACAGCTTATACTACCGAATACTAAAATTGAGGAAATATATTCATTAACTCATTTAATGCTCTTTGGTATTAAAGTTGAAAAATATGTCTCCAAAAACCAGATTTCCCAATGTCACAATTGCCAGAAATGGTACCATTCCTCGGAAAACTTGTCATGTTGCACCACGGTGTGTTAAATGCCCTGGATATCACCGCACTGGTAATTGTGACCATCAGGGGCACCTGGATACACCAAAATGTGCCTCGGGCCTCACGTGGCCTCATATAGGGGTTGCCCTAGGTTCTCAACCTAAAAAAGACGTGTCCAGAATTCCTCCATAAAACCAGGAATTAGTTATGCGCAAGCCGTCAGGCCCAACATAGCATCTACCATAAGCCAGAAGGTTCTAGAACATTCCCCCAAATATAACACAGCTCATAATGTTCCCATCCATCCAACTAATATAGTTAGTACCCCTGCTACCTGCTCTGATATCTCTACATTATTCAATGTAATGAAGGAAGTTCAAGATCTACTCGGTATCCGGATTGGTAAAATCATTCAGATATACAAAAGTAAAATCCCAGAATTAAAAAAATGCACAAATCTGCTAGACAAGATGCAAATATTGCACCTCATCTTAGAGGAGATATCCCAACTCCCCAATTTAAATTAATTTTACGCATTAATGACCTCTCACATACTACCCCTCACAACTTTTATGTCTTACACCACACATTTCCTTATTTTTTGCTTTGAAATTTTTCCCATGTCATGACTCTACCCAAGCAATATGTTATCTCTGCTTTTAATGTTGTTGGCTTACTTTTTCTGACTGTTAACACTGTTATTCCTTGAAGTGATCCTGCTTATTAATGTCTCTTCACCGCCGCTTTTCTGGACTCTGCACTTTCATGTTACTCTACCTGAATTGACTGACAGCTATGGTCTTAGCGGACTGTGTCGTTTGGTTCCACAACTTTATAAACTTTCATCACTATTACACTGTTAATTGCTATCAACTTATCCGACATACTTTGTTATGCCATCATCTATTCTTCGAAGCCAAAACGTGATCGAAATTCTTTAACAACGTTCTATTGGGATAGCGCTCTGCGCGGGTGCCCGAAAGGCGACTCATGAATGAACGCCTGAGCCGACAGTTACGAAAGGAAGAAAAAAAACCATTATAAAATGACTCATCTTCCTGTATAGCAGCTTCTTTTTTTTTTAATCAAAGATAACTTTCTAAACTCTTGTGACCTTATTTTAGTGTAGTTACTGAAGTTTGAGAAAAGTCATCTGGATCAAGTGTTAACAGCAAGACGTTTCCTTTCAGTCGATATATCTTTTCGGAACAGTTTTTTTTCCTATTAGGCAATTACATTCACCTGCTGAATTTTGAACTTGATTTAAAAGAGATTAAATTCCAAAAAAGTATATAATTCAGTAATAATGCAGATAAAATGTCACTAGACTGATTACATTTTAACTAATATCGCAACAATCTTTTTATTACATTTTCATCTTGGATCAAAATTCCATCAGTCATTCATTGAACTGAAATTTTAAATGTCGAAGGAAAATGCAGTAATCGTAAAATATTCTGCATTCAACATCTTGAAAGAAATATTAATTTCTACTTTTCTTAAGCAAAAGCTGATAACTTTATCACGATTTTCCCTTTTCTTATAATCAGTACTAAATTTCTCTTAACTAAATCCATACAGCAAATCGCATTTCGCTTCTGCATTAGAAGTCATTATCTTTTGAATGGTAAAGCAATTACTTCTAATAATTTAGCAATACTGTAAGCTTCCAAACACGAAAATTCTTCCTGTGAAAACTACTATTAAGTCCTAGAAGCGCTGTGACAAAAAAATTTCGTTTCTTTAAATGAAGGGATTTTGTTATTGTTGACGCATAGGAAATCCACTAATTTAAATCTTAGAACCAAGAGCATTATTAGTTTTCAATTTTAAGAAAAACATATCACTTTTTTCAGTACATAAATGATTAAAAATGCTTGGGTGTAGTATTATCATTATTATTCAGTTTACTTTCGATTCACATTCTTATTTTAAGTTTATAGTGAACTGAAGAACATTTTTAACCAAGTATTTCTATTATTTGTTATTTTTATATTATAATCAAAACAATGAGCAGTTAGTTATACTTGCTAAATAAAATACTTTCCCGACAGTGCATTATAGCGATGTTCCTATTACGACTAGGAAGTGTAATTTGAATTTTCATATTCAGAGTGAAAATTATGACATAACAGTTCACTTTCTTGATCAAGTCAGATAACCGTTCGACAGAAAGGAGACGGAAGAAAAGAAAGAATTTATTTTTAGATAACTTCAGACGTGCTTCGTCTGGCTGTCAGAAACACTTTTGATGGTTTGAAGTTATTTGATAGATAATATAATGGATGACTTGTTAAAATGTACTTAGTTTCTCAAGAATAAAGAATTCTTCGGAAATAATGAATAGTAAAAATTTTTTCTCCCGTGTTTTTAAGAAGGAAAAACAAACCTGAATACTTAGTATGACATATTTGGCTTATTAGCACTCAAGCAGAATAAAAGTCTTAACAAAATTATGAAGTTTTCTTTTCAAAGAATTTCTTTATGTAATAATGTTTTTTATGTAATTCCACTGTCATTTTAAAGTAAGTAATGAGGATTTACTTTGCTTTCTACGGTTGCAAATAAAGCGTATATACTCATAAGTGCATATACGCAGTGTAAACCTTAAACATAGTCTAGCGATTAAAACAAGTGAATACTGGTGCTTCCATTCCCAGCTCTGTTCCAAAGCCAGATAAAACCAATTAATGAATATCAAATAATTAACGGCAGCTGTGATAACGTTCGTATTTATTTCAATATTTCTAATCAAAAATGGTTTTACATTCTCTATATACTCTTCGATGCAACTAAATGGTTTGGTTTATTTAATTACGCAAAGCACACGAGGGCTATCTGCCTAAGGAGAGGGATACCTTCGTGGAGGACTTTCTAAGAGAAACTGATTCGTATGCATGTTACGCAGGAGAAAAACTATGAAAATGTCCATGCAGCCAGCCCGTTCGCCTGGGTTCGAAACCCAGACCGAACTACCAGTGTTCAGCGACTGAACCGCCTCTCGGCGCTGATGGGCTCTCGATACAGTTTCTGGCCAGTTTTAAAATAGCACACATTTTTATAGCGTTGCAAACTTAAAAAAGATTTTTATATGGAGCTGCCATATAACTATGTTGAAGCCTATGTGAGGCTTATTCAATTTATGTCAAAGCAAGAACTACTACAACAGTTCATTAGCATAAAGTTTCCTCGAAACCAACATAATCCTCAGTAAGGTCCCAAAACCTAAGGCTTTATACTGAAGCACCATTATATAAGTAGAATTTTTTTTAGTTTTCAGACTAGTTTAACAATGTCATGAGAATAAATCTCAAACCTCCTTTATGCAAAATTACTTCGTATGTACAAAGGCGTTGGCACCGTTAAATCAATACGCTAGCTTAGTAAAATGGTACCGTCACTGTTATGAAGCACTGTTTTTGCAGATAACGGAAGGAAAATAAGTGAGAGTTGTGTGATTATGGAAAGGAATGCCTTTTGGAGAACTAATTCTGAAGCAATCTGGCACGTATCAATGGGACACATGTGGTAAATCACGAAAGCGCTCATGCAACCAGCCATTTGCGGAGATTCTCGAACCAGTGTCAAACTACCAGTGTTCAGCATTCTTAATTACTTGGTCAGTCGTGGACTCATCAAAGTGAAAGAGGGCGATACTATAAAGTTTGTGTATCTTGGAAAGGGCTTCGCGTGTTTACGTCTCTTCTTCGTTATTTCAGATATTGTTTTTTGTTGTTCCTTCTCAGAAATCCGAATGTGTATAGAAGAATGTTTTTCTCTAATGGAATGAATCTATTTTCTTGTCGTTACCATGCGCGTTTTAGCTTTTCGATACGCCTATATCATAGTTTTTCCGTTTTTTTAGCATTGTTACTCTTCTTTACGTTTACTAAGGCTTTTTATCTGTTTCGCGTTCTAAACTCCATAAGGTGTTTTATGTTATTTAACCCATTTTCATTGTTTGGATCTATACTATAACTTCTCCCTTTGTTAACCCTCACCAGGATGCAAATGATTCACGTCAACTTAAGTCGAGGGTTTTGAATGTTTTAAGAGATAGAACTTTTGGCAGTGACTCTTGCAACTTTACAGTCCCTCGTTCTGCTCTACCAAATAATTAGCCATTTTCTAACTGAAGTTAAAATCTCGGTGTTAAAGTTTGAGTTAGCTTAATTACACTTAAGTTTGCAGTCCCAGGTTGTGAATCCATTTTAGATCGTATTCTCAGTTTTCTGTTTAATATCCATAATTGGGGGATTTTAATAATTCCTCAGTTGTGGATTCCCTTAATTGTATGTATGCCTTCTGTTAAATTCAAATTAATAAAAAAATTTATTTAAAACTTTCATAGGATTTTGTCGTATTTACACAATTGGGCGATAACTCGCTTAGCAATCTAAAAGGGTATGAAGAGCATTTTAATTAGTATTACACTGTAGGACTCTATTACTCATTTCACTTTACCATACCTCCATGAATTTTGCAGAAGAAATTCGAAAAAAATGGTATAAGTTTTAATAAATAAAGGAAGTTTATGCCTTCAACTTCTCAAAGCATAGCGAACACTTTTTTACTTAGGACCAGGTATATGAGATTGGTGAGCCCTGGTGGTTTAACCTAGCTTTAAGACGTTCGTCGCCCAGTGCGATTCAGCTGAGTTTCTCACGGGTCCCAAATCCGACGGTTCCTTGGAGGAGGAGACTAATATTCAGGCAATACATGCCAACGAAATTGCATAGGTATGGCGTAAAACTATTCAAAGTGTGCTCCCGCAAAGGGTACACATGGTTCTTGGAAATATGTTCTAGATGAGACAGCAGCTGAAAACATTTGTAGCTTTTTAAAATTTGAAACATTATTATCATTAATTTAAAATATTTCCACCGCCATATTTTACTTACGTCAGTACAGAATAATCGCTTGCGTGCCATCCAACAGTGACTTTTTAACGTAACAGTTAGTGTACTTGCTAGAATGTCTCAGTCGCTGTTCAAAACAGCGAGAAAAAGTATATCTAGTTATGTTTCTGGATTTTGCGTTTCAGTAGTTATAAAAATCAAGATTTTCGGCATACCATATACACATTTGTACGTTTTAGGGGACCTAAGTATTAACATTTCGCAATAACGCTGTTTTTTTCCTTCCCGTTATTTCTTGTAAATTTCTAAAGAAGCTTTTGTTGATTCTTTGGATCCAGCGAAAAACTGAAGGAATTTAGGAAATTTAGGAAATCAACAATGTATGCTTACGTTTAAAAACTATACAATGTATGAGGAAAGAATGGAGTAGTGTATAGCTATTTCCGTAATGAAAATTAGCTTGTTTATGAGGAAAAAATATATTAATTTTTACTCCACGGAGAAGGAATCCTTTTATTCAAAATTTTAACATCTGAAAGTACTTTCCTTTAAATTTCAATGACAATAATTCCTTTTGAAGCCCGGATTCAATGAAGTAAGTTTTCAGTGTCTTTTCGAAGTAAACAGAATGTAAGAAATGCTCTTGAAACAGAAATCGGTGCAACTGTTGTTAGTTAATTCAATGAATGCATAACTGTGAAACCTCTTAGCCAAATCATAACAAGTAACTGCAATGTTTTTCCAAACACAAGGGCCCAACAGCGGCCACGCGGTAAAGCCCCTGAATACTGGATGTTCGATCCGAGATTTGAATCCTGGCGACCAGGCTGGCTGCATGAACGTTTTTGTGGTTTCCTCCACGTGTAACGCCTATATGAACCAGTTTCTCCTAGGAACTCCTCCAAGAAGACATCCTTTCTCTTAGGCACATAGCCCTCGTGTTCTTTACCATAATTAAATAAACCAAACCAAACCTAAGTATTATTGGATTGTATTTCTGCTTCTCATATGGCTTCTCCTAGAGTGTTATTCCTGTTAGGCAGATATTTCTAGCTTTTTTTCTCAAATTATGTTAAATAAACAACAAGATGCTGAGACTTTCGTACTGCACGGCTGTTTGTTTTCTCCATTTTCTGATCTATAACTAAACAGATATTTTTCAACAACGCAAAATAGATGAAGAAGCATTGTCATTTTATTTACTTTCCTTTAGTTTTTACAACTCCTTTTGAAATATGGCTTTCAAAAGATTTGAGCCCAATTACTAGCTATGTTAAATTTAACGTAGGATTTTGGCATGAGGTATACTAGTAAAAATTTACTGATTATTTAGCTAAAAAATTCTGCTTCCTATACAGATAAAATTAAAATCATAGAAATAGAGCATTTATTAAACCATAAATATTATAGCAGGAGGATAACATAGCTTTACAGATTTAAAATTATTTCCATTTTAAATTCTTATTTAAAAATTGTACTTAACTATCAGCTGTTTGAAGATCAATGAAAGAGATCACTTTCAGCGAAATATTTAAACACCCTTTAACGAAATTCATAAACAGATGCATGAGTAGCGGGAAAACGGAATCCCTTATTTCCAGAGAAAAGGTGCAATGTATCTACATAGCTTCGCATTTTCAAATATAATTCTTCATTTTCACATAACTTATCTTGATTAAGAAATCTTTTGCACTTGGATAAGTAACTAATTGCAATATTTCGTTCTGACTAATTTTTAATCGTTTTTTTTAATACCATGAAATTCCCAATTTACTTCCGCGTGTTATTTTAAAGAAGCTGTTTCTCTGTGTCACTCTAAGATGACAGTTCTTCAGTATTGTATAAATTTGGGTCAAAACGGTAAAACAGGTGAAACAACTCCCTCCTACTGAGCTGCGTTCAGAAACATATTTAAATGAACACGACATCCAGTATCAAAATCTGGATCAAGTAGTCATTCAAACAGTCTTCCGCAGTGATTTACATTCTTAGGATCTTCAGAAAACTTTTAATATAATATTTCTGAGCACTATGCTGATGAAGCTGGGGAGTGTTTTAACTGTGAACTTTACTGTTTTTATACTGCCTTTAAAACCCCCCATGAAAAAATTGTTAATAAATGTTTTATTACGATTCCTTCATCCTTTAAAATCATTTTGTTTCATCTGGAAAAGTCAGTGATGTTAAGTAGATTAAATACTTATAGCTCAAGAGAAATAAAATAATGCAATTAGCTCACTTAAAATTAAAGCAATACAAAGTTCTTAAATAATCCCAGTTGTGAATGGTTCTATATATCCTAGTTAAAAACAAGTGATTGATGTTAATTGTAATAGATTATCAATTCATTATTTAAGCCAATAAATTCATCTTTTTTAAGACTTGTATTTCTATAGTAAAAATGATGCACGGGAGGTGCTATGAATAGCGACTTTTGCTTTCAGATGAACGAACTCTCGATTTAGTCGAAAAATAAAACAGGATTGAACTTCAAATGAAAAACAAATGTTGCATAAATTTAATTATTAATAAAGTATGATTATTTTTATGCTTTCTGTTTATATTTGAGACAAATTTTTAAATTCTGATTTAGAAGAATTCTTTTCATTTTCTCCCAAAATATTCATTTGCTACATTTTCGATCTCCGGCATACTGCAGAAATTTTTGCCATCAAGCTGTAGTGACCTAAACAAGCGATATCTAGAAGGGCAACATGTAAACTGTCAGATGGAAGTGCAAAAATTTCGCGCTATTACTCTTTTGTTGAGTCACTCTTTCAGCACTTTATTTCGTTCTTGTACTGAAGAATCATATCAAGTCTATTGATCAATGGTAGTAAAAGCCTATTTGTAATTTCCTAAATGATGAGAACAGATATTTCCATTAACAGTTTGGTTATTTCCAACAATTCAAAATAAATTATACTTTCCATTTCTAAGCATATGTAGAGCTTTCGTTTGCATTCTTCTATTTAAACGAGATTTGGCTTTTGTTTTAAATTCAAAGTTTTTCTCGAGTATTATTAATATGAAGAACATATTTCTCATATTCAGTGACGATACAAATTGAGAAAAGCTGCACTTCATTTCTCGTGAGCAAAAAAGTGAAACTCTTTACATGTTGCAGAAGATTTCATTCATGTGTTAATGTGAAACCTATACAGTAGCATGAGAAAAACCTTCCTGTTCATTTCAATTATTGTTCTTGTCAGCTGCGCACAGCGAGACCTTTTCGCTATTTCTAAGCTTTTGACTTTATTAACATCTTCATTTCATCACCCTTCAATTTCTTCCTTCATCCATTTCTAGCTTCGTCGTCAAGATTACAGTTTTCAGACTGAAATTTCTCCAACCACCCTTGATATTCGTATTTACTGATAGCATCTAGGTGAATCAAATAAAATCTTCCGACAGATTCTTGTACTGTTTTCAAGAAAGTGAAACTCACAAAATATGTTATATAGAATACGCAGCTTATCACGTAACACCATTCACCTATGAATAAATTGATGAAATGCTAATTTAGTAGAATTAGAACGGAGTATGGTAATAAATTATAACAAAATGTCAAAATATCAATCTTAAAATCTCTTTAATATACTTGTATGCCTTTGGATTTCCAGATGAGATAAGATAGAATCGCAAGATAAAATTTTGTAACATTCTCTGATCACCCTGATAATTTTTGTTCCTTGCGATTGCGTTCCTTTTATCTTGCATTCCTTGCGAACTTTTCTTCATTGGGATTAAATTAGATGAGACTGGCTATGAAAGCTTTCCAGTGGAAAACTTTTATAGTTGCTGCTCTCGATATCCTAAGAATTTGCAATTGATGGATGCATGAGGACTATATAGAAAGATGGCATCCGCTCAGCAATAGCGAAAACGGTAGACACTTCTTTGTACCTCTGTGATTACAATGTCACATTCTGTAGCCTGTGTGAGGATACTGTGAGTATTGCAGAGTGCCAAGCTCGTATTTATACGTACAGTGTGACGACGTCTACAAAATCAAGGATTATCAGCAAGAAGACCACTGCTTGGACTTCCGCTGACGCGTGCAGTGACCACATGGATTAATCGATGTCGTGACGCCGTCTTTTATGACAAATACCGCTTTTGCTTCATGGTGCCCATATCTGTATGCAGAGGTGTTGAAAGGAACAAAGGTTGCAACTTCGTATTATTCACTCCATAAAGACCCAGCATCTGGATTTATGATCTAGGATACCACTGGATACATATCGCATTCACCCTTAGTCCTCATATTTGGTATTTTGACCAACCATCCTTACATTACTGAGATTTTAATGCCGTAGTTGTGCCAGATATTCGGAGCTTCCGTCGCCGTGCCTTTCAACGAGACAATAAGAGGCCACCTGTTGCCCGTGCTGCCGTAAATTTCCCAACGGAGAGGGTTGTCAATTCCAGACTTGACCAGCGCTTTTCTCCACATCTCTCTTCTATTAAAAACAAATTCGCCGCAAAAAGCTGCTATGATTATATTGATAAATTTCTTTCTAATAATGTTAGTTGTTCTATCACGTTTGAAATTTTTAGTTGGAGTTTGTACTGTTTGATTGTATGCCTTCCGAGTGCTAGGATTTCAGTTAGGTATTAAAAAATTTAAAGTGATTTTGATGCCGTTATAGGGCAACTGAATAAATTGTGATTGGGGTCTTCAAGTTCTCTGCAGACACGGTAGAATGAATTCGGGAACAAAGGCAGTTTCTGGTAATTTTTGGGCTCTCTGAAATTTCAAAACGCCAACAGAATATTCAAAAATGGTGGCTATTTGTAGAATTCTCAGATTTCTCTAAAACAAGCTTAAAAGCAGCCCTGCTCATAATATAAATAAATATCCATAAAAGGAATTTATTAATGAATATATTAAAGAATCTTATAAAATTATGAAACTTTTAATAACTTTAAATTTGAAAACTGTTTAAATTCAAGATACATGCATGAATGTTGATATTTAAAAATGATAGACCTATTTCTTCGGTTACAGCATGGAGAGACAAAATTATCTGATGATTACGTAAGGGACGTCTGACTACAAATACTCTAAAAGGTACTCTGAAGGTTACTTATAAAGTATAAATGCTAAAGAGATGCATTAAAAATTCTGAGTGAAAAGGATACATTAACTTTGGTAATAAAAATAATTCCTAGTTTATGCTATTGTTTGCTCGTCGCTTAGTAATTGTACAATGCACTGAATCTAAATTACATCCTGTACTTATTTCAGGCAATTGCCTTCTTCTTCGCGTCTCAAATCCCAGTTTTCCTGTTGTTTAAGGAAACTCAGAATAGGAATGGTCTTCGTTTTCTCGGATTAAAAGTTTTCCAAAATTTTTGAAGCCAAAATTAAGAAGGGCGTTTAAGTTGCCCTTCGGATTAGGCAATTAAAGAGTGATTGTGGATATAATTATATAAAGAACTTTTCCTTTCCTTACTCTGTGCCTTTGTGGATGGAAGCCCTCTCAGCTAGCATAGGATGGTCCAAAGTGCGAATCCTGTCGAGGACATTATTCGTTTTTTGTATTATCTTCTTCGAAACGTTAATGCACTCTACGATGGTACATTGAATGAACACGGTAAGAAGCTTTGCGTGTTATCAAGATAAAGAGCTAATTAAGTTTCTGAAAAATTATAAAGCATTGAGAAGCAATATGTCGTATAAAATTAATTTTCTGAATTTCATCTTACTTACTCACCGCAGTACTGAAGAGCACAGAGAGTATCTCCATTAGAATATGCATAAAAGGAACCCCCAGAATCTAATTAATAGTAGCTCCACAGATGCATCAGAGGAAAAAATTGAAAACTATCGTCTATAGTTCTGAAAGGTAATTATCTCTAATTTCAGTGACTTTATATTTTTCAAATAATGGTACCTTTTGATGCATATTAAAAAATAGATTTCCCAGTAGCAAAATTTGTAAACCCAATAGCAAAGTTTGATAAGTGGAATTGAAATTATCTCAGAAAAATCTGTAAAGTACAGCATACTCGATTATCAAAACGATTTTCCTTTGCATCAATTTTTAATACATTAAGCTTTCTCTCTTTTTAGAAAGAACTTCGAAAATCACATTTATCTTTAGTTTGTTGTGAGAAAGAGGAAGTCGAATTCAAAATTAAAGAAAGGAAACTACTCATTCCGTCGTAAATTACGTCAGGTGCTCTATGTTTCTCACTTTTTAAAGTCAGTACAGAGCCTATTCTCATTAATTTCTTGAAGAACTTTGATGATAATACGTTTTCGAATGTAAATGAAACCAAGCGTGACGGCTAGCTTTGATTTAGGAGAGATAATTCCTTTGGATTCCGAAAGCTCTTTTCAACACACATCTACACTTTTATTAGCTTCTTTATGGATACTGAAACCTGTTTAGCAAGATAAATCTTGGAATTAAATCATTACTGAATGTAGCACAATCACGAGTTCTTTGATACACAGAAATTAGATTTAGTGTCAGCTGGAATAATCAAAATATCATTTACTAGGTTAAGTAGACTTGAAAACTAACAGGAAAGCATTTTTCTGAAATGGTGAGTTTGAAGCGGTTTAAGTGAAATTATTTGGTGCATCGCATAATGAGTGCCTTTTAACATGTACGTCCGACTGCAAAGCTTCATGAAGATGTCTAGAAACCTTTGAATAAGACCAATGAAAGCTAGACCTCCGTTCTCGCTACATTCCGTTAACTGAAAGAGATGCAAGTATGAGTGTTTAGAACGAAAAGCTAGAATAAATTCTTGGGCTCACATCTACCCGATGCAGGGCGTACATAGAAGCACAAACACAATATCCAAAACGTTCCTTATGTTTCTTTTCTCCTACTCAACTGAAGACTAACCTTTTGATTTCTATATATTCTAGAAGCTGACACCAACTACCTCACACAGAAACAGCTAGTTGTATCCTGGATTAGAGACACAGAGAGACTTTGGACAGACCTCCACGAAATCATTTTATACACTGCTGGCCACCGTAAATGAAGGAAGCATGCAAATAACATGAAATTTACAACATGCATTAGCGGAGGTGAGATATGCAAATGATCAGAATTTCAGCGCAGACGCACATCACGCGCGCCTGTGGCGCCACTTCAAAGCGCTATTTAAGGCTTGGAGTTTTGGACAATTTCAAGTTCGGCAATTTTGTTTTTCTTGTGTTTTTTTTTCAAAAAAACGATCAATTATGCCTCGTAGTAAACAACGATCATCGTTTGATCAAGTATCCGAGTTCGACAGAGGAAGGATAGTGGTCTACCAAGAGTGTGGATTATCTTTCAGGGAAATTGGTAGTCGTGTTAGACGAAACCAAACAACTATAATGCGGATATGTGACCGTTGGATGCAGGAGGGTACGACGGACTGACGTGTTCGATCGCATCCACCTCAGTGCACCACATCACGTGATGATCGGAACATTGTGCGCATGGCAGTGATGGATCGGTCAGTCACATCACGAACCATAGCACAGCACATTCAGTCTATAACGCATCATCCAGTGTCTGCGCTTACCATTCGACGCCGTTTACAGCAGAGTGATCTGTCCGCAAGACGACCATTGCTTCATCAACCCTTGAAGCAGAACCACACACGTCTCCGCCGCCAATGGTGCGATGAAAGAAGGATGTGGACGGCAGAATGGAATGAAATTGTCTTTACTGACGAGTCACGCTTCTGTCTCCAACACCACGTTGTCGGATTCAAGTCTGGAGATACCGTGGAGAGAGGATGCTGAACAGCTGCGTTATGCACCGCCACACTGGTCCTGCACCGAGTATTATGGTATGGAGCGGTATTGGATATCACTCTCGCACTCCTCTAGAACGCACTGCCGGTTCTTTAAACAGCCAGCGCTACGTCTCCGGGGTGTTGGAGCTAGTTGTCCTTCCTTACCTTCAGGGTTTGCTCACAGCCATATTTCAACAGGATAATGCGCGACCACACGTGGCACGCTTTGTCCAAGGGTTCTTCGTCAATCGCTAGATTGGGATCTTTCGCCGATAGAAAATATGTGGTCCATGGTTGCTGAACGATTGACCCAGATTACATCCCAAGCTGCCACACCAGATCAACTTTGGCAACGTGTGAAGCTGCTTGGTCTGCTGTACCCCAAGAACACATCCAAAGTCTCTTTGAATCAATGCCGAGGCGTGTGGCAGCGGTGATCTCCAACAATGGCGGCTATTCTGTCTACTAATTCTAGAAGGAACCACACTTCACAGAAGTCTATAAATTTAATCATTTGAAACTTGGTCAACATGTTATCTACTAAATAAATTTTGTTGTGATATATCTCGTCTTTCTTGGTGTTGCAATTTGGGTGGCCGGCAGCGTAGCTTCCAATGTTTCTTACTTGAGCAAATTTTCAAATTATGCTATGTCAGTGCAATGTAAAACTCCTTCATCAGTAGGTAATTTGAATTACCTGTTCTTTTTAACAGGACGTAAAAAAATGAGAATCGCTTGATCTCATATTTCATTGTGTAGACTTTTAAAGAAATCATTGAAAAAAATACTTATAATACATAATTGCTACTGTATTTTATTCATTCTATTTAAACTCTTTTATGAAAACAGCTTTCAAAAATTTGTTTGCTGAACATTATTTTTCTGCTTTACATGAATAAAAAATTACATAAACATAAGTCATCTGCAAAAGAAATATTACATAAAAGCTTGAAATATACGAAAGGAAGACCGACAAAAGATAAAATGTATTTTGAAACAGCTTTAACAGACTTTGGTCTGAATTAAATCTAAACTGAAACTGAAATGTTAAAATGACGAAAACATTTGAATGAAACTCTTTTTTTAAATTCCTCTCATATTTTCATAGATTAGCATATTTTAATTCGAACGAGGAAATAAAAATTTTAACGAACAGTGCTTTATTTAGAACTTGATCGAAAAACGTTTTGAAGAACAAAATATGAGGGGTAAACATGAGATTTACCTATCTTTCACGCAGGAAAATTTTAAATTCCATAAAATATTCTCACAGTAACATTATAAAATACAATTAATTTTTTCATATTTATTGCACTATCTTAATCTAATTTAATATCAACCAGTCATCAATTCTAGCAAAAGTTTCCTCTTAATTATGGCACGAATCAACTGATTTCTAATTTTATTTTCTCAAAATATAATCCACATCAAGAAAACTCATTTGCAGTCGTTAAAAGGGGAAAATTGTTAAATCACTCCAATAAAAGGGTATTTATATTCTATACAATATCTCCACGTTATACTTTAATTTTACGTATGCAAGGAGAATAAATAATGAGTTGTAATTTTCTACCTGTAATTTTAATGTTGTAATAAACTGTGGAAAAATTTACGGTTAAGTGACATCTTTGAACCGTATAATTAAAACTGCACAATAAAATACACGTTTCATTATTCATGTCATTATCCCCATAAACATCTCCTAATGCCTGAAATTAAGAGTAAATGACAAATTTCGCAAAGGATAACGCTTTCGTTCAGTTTCTTTTAAACGTCACCCTTTTTATGCCATTACTTTCTGCATTTACAAAGAATATTTTTAATTTAATTGCGTATAAAAATTAGAAATCTACATGTATGAATGTGTGCTAAAAGACTTTGGACATATGTAATGAAATTGCGCAAATTGATGGAGTGGACCATTTCACTCTTAAAAATGCGTGAATCACTATCATTTGATTCATTCATTTGATTCAATGATAGTGATTCATTATCATTTGATTCATTCAAAGCACGTGATGGCTTAAATTAAATTACTGATTAATACTTTTCTTTTAATGCTAAATGCCCTAGTGAGAAATGTTTAAGCAATTTTTCTAATTTGGGCTGTAATTCCGCAAAAGATCGAGTGGAAAACAAAAAATTCATACTCCAGAGGCACAATGTGGTACTTAAGGATGAGAAAAATACAGTAGCAAAAACATGAACGGATTCATACAGCACGGGACGAATAGACAAGGCTTCATTGGCAGAATGGCGTTGATACAAAAAACTGTCTAACCAAGAGAAAGAACAACAAACCAAAGAAACTTAGTAAGGGATATAACCTACCCTAACTGCAATGGTTGCGTCGGATATTCTATACTCAACACCATATTATCTAACAGTTCTTGAGTAAGAATTTCCATTCTTCAAGCATCATCTCCTTCAGTTCTTTAGTGTTCTCCGAAGGGTAAGATTGTACCGCCAGGTGTCTTCCTAAAGTAGCACACACATGTTCAATGGGATTTAAATCAAAGAAGCACGCTCACCTGTTCATTCTTTGGATATCTTCTCTTTCCAGGAGTCCCTTAACATCATGAGTCCTTTAACGGCGGTGCATTTTCATCCATAAAAACAAAGCTAGGACCAATAGCACCTCGGAAAAACGCATGTGGGGGAGGATAGCGTCATCACAGTAATGATTTCCGGTAAGTGAACCTCTGACGAAAATGTAGAGCTCCGTCCGTCCGTTCATCATAATATGTCCCTATCTTTGGGCTCTCTACACCACTGTAAAGTGCCGTCGATGGACTACTGTCATTGGTATGCAGGACGGCAGGCGAATAGGAAACCTTTATGAAATTGTCTGGTTGCGATCTCTTCTCGCCTACAGGGTGATACAACGGTCATCATTCGCAGTTGTTTACCTCGGCCGACCACCACTAACCTTTCTTACAACTGCACCTCTCAAAGCTCGTGAGCACAACACTTTCCTGAATCCCAAATTCTTGGGCTGCAGATGTCAAACTACGGCCTTCCTCAAAGTTGCCAATCATTTTACCACGTGTAAAAGCGTCCTGGTGTTTTCTTGTAGTCATACTATACATACAATCTCACTTTCACTGCCAGAAGAGTGCCTGAAAATTTGCTTCCCTTTCTTTTTAAGTTGTTTGCACTGCACACGCTGACTCTGACGTCATGGAGCTAATATTTGCATATGCAATCCTTTCTACTGAGTTGGCTTTTCATTGTACTGATCGTAAAATGCCCTTTTCAACACTTTCATGGTTTGTATGTTGAAAAATACATTTGTTGCTTAAGTTTTCCACACTAGTGTACTTTTCTGAAATGTAGCACGTTATAAAATGAGTCATATTTTAGTGAAATCAAAACATATTTGGCTTATAAACAATGCATAAACGTTATTACCGTAGCACATGTACAAGCATTTAAAAATGCACAAAAGCTATCTGCTCGAGGGATCTAATATATTATAATTAAACATGAGGAAAGTCACGCTTATCTCATGCAACCAACTTTATCAATTACTGGCAATAGCATCTGAAGCGAACTCAGGTTCAACTCGATATCTGATAATAAAGCACTTTTCATTACTATTATTTTACAGCAGGAAATGATTCCTAAGTTAACCCCGAAAAAGCGGCGTACCAAATTATGGCTGATAATAAATTATTTGAATGCAGTTTGAACTTTAAGTTCAGGAGGTTTTGATCTCATTATGTTACAACTTCCTGAACTGCTACGTGATGCGATGAACATTTTATCGTATTTCGGTATCATCGTTTACGATAAGGTTTGATTTAAGATGTTAATATCTAGTGAAAATTATTTGCTTACATTGCACGCATTGGAAAGGCGGTTACTTGCTGCTGGACATATGTCATAGTTTGAAAAATCGATTTTCATATTCAGTCGACTTATCATAACTTAATAAGGAAGTAGTAGTTATGGATCTCAGATTGTTAATTACAAAAAATCGAAAATGTTAGGTATTATATTTTTCAAAAGTAAATGGTCAGTCAGTGCAGATATAACAAATATACAAATACAACAGTTTTCAAACCCCCATTTACTATGACATACAAAAGCGATTCGTTTTAAAACGCTTCATATTCTCACCATAGAATATGAATAAATAAATTAATAAGTTAGGCAAAATAATCAGACAATTTTAATATACAAAATTCCAGATGTTTCCGTTGCTTTTTAAGTGTTTGTTTTTCATAAATTACAAATATTAATAGTAATTTAAAATCTCAGCATCTCAGTAAAATGTTGAAACACTACTTTTCTTTTTTCGCCCTCTTTTTTTTTCCACTAAATAAAAATGTTTTATGCTGTTTTACTAAAACAGTCTTACTCCTCTTTCACTTTTACCTTGAAGAAAATATTTAGTATACTTCCTCTTTAAATATAAAGAAAGGTCTGTTGTTTCATTCATCTTGTTTTATTCTACAGGATTATATCCTTTTGTTTATGCGGCCATGTAATTTAATGCCCACATTCAAACCACATGAGAATCACTCGAATGACAAAGCCAATCCGTTTCTCAGCACTTTACATGCAGGATTTATATATATAACAGAAATTTAATTTCATTTCAAGTAGTCCAATTTAATAATAAAATTATATTTCATTAATAGATTAACTCTATTTGAAGAAAATTATCACGAATTTTTTTTAAGAAAATTTCTATTGAGGTACCATGTACGCTCAATAAAAGTCATTTTCCCCTTTTTTTGTAAAGCATTAGTAATTAAAATTTTGTCCAAGAGTTTTCAGAAGAAAAACTTGCAGATAAAATACCTTAATAAGTAATAAGAAAGAAATGCAGTTTGCAAGTGATTAAGATTAAAATATTAACCGCGAAGAATAAAGGGATCAGATTGTAATGTATTTTCTTCCTCCTTCCAGCAAGGTGTAACGGTAGCACATTCGGCGCGTATTCGAGAGGTCCATGTTCGAGGCCTGGAGAGGGCATTGCATATTTTTCACGTCTCCTGCTTCAATAAAAACCTGATGACTCTACTACATAATTAAAAATTCTTTGGAAGAGAAAGAAAGTTAACTACTCGTAACCACAATTTACAAGCAGATGCTGTAAAAATTTTAAAAAGCCGATTTTGGTCAAGTGTTTGTTCACAGCGAATAGCAGGTATGACCAAACAGCGGCTCATGAGCAGCGTGAAGCGTTTTAGTCCCTTTTGCAAAAAAAACAGTAATCTTATTTTTTAAATTTAGTTGCATTTAGAAAGAGAGATTGTGCCTCTTTATAAATCGGTAATTCGTTTTCTTAAATTACAAAAAAAAAAATGGTGAAAAGAAATGAGGTAAAACTATTTGGATGCCGAAATGTGAAGCCTGCTCTCACACCTGAAATTAATACAGGACTTCTTACAGGGAACGTGAAGAGCATCATTCAAAGCTGATTTGAAAATTTGTAACAGCACCATCAGATGTCGAACCCCGCTGGTCCGTCATCAAACAGGCTTATACTGAAAGATATGACATAATTTATGTGCATTACATAAGAGAAAGCAAAATGGAAATGCTGAAAACAATCTATATACATTTTGTATAAATAGTGGAGTTCTTCATTATTCAAAGTAAAACATTTGTGAACTGCTAAATATTTAATTATACTAGACATTCTTCATTCTTACTTAGTCTACATTTAAAAGTTTTCTTGAAGTCATTAGTTCTTATTAGCGCAACAAGATAGGTTACCCATAAGAGTTATCCCAATGTGGTCTCCAGAGTAATACTAGTGACATCAGCATCCAACCTACAACACAAAAATATACAACACTTTATGCAAAAACGTTCATAATGCATCACAAAATACAAAATATTCATGATTATTCAAATATCTATTTAAAATACTACTTCTTTAAGAATGTTTGACAGAAATACAGTGGTGAATCTTGCTTCAAATAACTGATCATCCCATTTATGGCTTACCTCATGCTTTTGGCATTCAGTTACACTTAGTTCATGAGATTTTTTTATTTCTGTTCTAATTGGAGTTTTCATTACGAAATCGATAACGATGACTTAAATTTTATCCCTTAATGCATCACTTATTTTGCAGAGCTGATATCATGTGCATTTTTTAATGACTTGAGTGTATTTGCATTACTAAGTGTTGATGGTGTATCTGAAATCTTTCTGAATACTACAAATGTGTAGTATAGCTTTTAACTTGCATTGGATAAGTCGAATTATCTAAAAGAGCCGAGCCAAAAGGCAAACGCGCGCTAGTTAGGAAATCAGACTCTCTCTCTCGAAGTCGGCGAAACATCGACTTAAATAGTACTCTTACTCGTTTGCATTCACTGCGTTTCTGAAATTACATTCTGGTAGGAATTGATAGGATAGGTGCATAACTTAAAATAACTGTTAATGAAATTAGGATAGACCTTACATTTTTCCCTACCAGAATTTAACTACTCGAAGAATAAGGTCTCAAAAAGACCTAGTTTAAGAGTGTAAATTCTACGAAACTCTTTTTCATCAAAGTTTACAGCTTGCAGCAATAGTGCTTTCTTGAATTCATCATTAAAAGTTTTCCTGCTTAGGGCCAACTTTACACAATTTTTAAAGCTATACTAAAACTAAGAGAAATATATTTCGCAAAATTTTACAAATTGACTGTGAACAAACACCTGCTTCTTTTCTTGAGCAGGCTATCCGACTTTGTCCTTCCACTCCTCTGGAAGGAAATAATGTTAGTGGAATTTTTTACGTGGAATTTTACTACCACTATCCTCTTACTGAAATTATTTTGGCCCTCAAACTATTCATTCACACAAAATTTAAAATCTCCTTCCCCCACCTCTCCAGAAAATTTTCTGGGTGAATTGAACGTCTTATTGTTGTGTTACCCTGAAGATACACTACCAACTACACAACAGCTATAATTTGTTAAAACTTGACATTCCAGACCTCAGAAGACTCCTTAAACACAAAACTAGTTCTAATGTACTAAAATAGAAGCTTAATTTAAATTCTTAAGTGAAGCCTAGAGAGCCTAACTTTAAACACATTCAATCTGTACTTTCTTTCAATTCATCTCTTATACAAAGCATTTTTCAGTCATGCTTGACAAAAACTTAAATTTGTACAAGTTTTACGTTTATAATAGTTTAAAAGCTGACATTAGCATTTCTACATTCAATAGGACTTTTTAAAATGCAATATTTTAAAATTCATTTTACATCATTCGTTATATTTGCTATACAAAATTTACAAAGTTTTGCTACAGTTTTTCTTTAAGATAACACATTTGAAGTGTTTCGACAAAACATATTCACAAATTAGTTTCTCGCAACTTGAAAATTCTCAAAAGAAGGTATTTACAAAATAAATTCTCGGCAACTTGCGAATTGAAAAATCTTTTCTGTTTAGCAGATAATTAGAACTACATTCTCGCGAGCTTGCGAATTCAGTTTTTTGCTTTAAACAGTATTTAGCAACTTTAAACACATGACATAAATCGAACTTTCAACACAAAATAGTAAACAAGGAAAATTTTCACTTATCTTTTTGGTTTCTATAGTCTTCTTGGACTGCTGGTATTCATTTCCAGCCCCTCCTTTCTTTTTGTTCCTTTGGCGTTGAATCGGCCTGCTTTTCTCGTCGTTTGAGGATTCTGGTACTCTGCCTTCTCTTTGCCTTGTAGTAACCGGATCTTGCCTGGGGATCTTTCAATCTTCGCTTGAATTTTCTGCTTTCCTGAAACGGAATGGTTCTTTCATCGACGGTTTGTTTTATTCTTGTGGATCTTGGCTCCAACGTTCCTGTGGCTTCTTTCGAGGTACGTGACTTAAGTTCTGGCGTCGAACATTTTCTTTGAATACTATCCATGGGCTTCTTTTTGCTTTCCCAACCGTACTTGCTTCTGTTGAACGAGAACTTTTATTCGTTCTCTTCATTCTCGCTGAGCCTGAACCTTGTGGCTGCTGTTGCGTTCGTTTCGCAGTACTTTCAGTAGTCTCCGCTTGTTTTCTTTTTGTTGCTGGGGGATCCTTGCTAGGCGACGGCGAAATCAGTGTTCTTCGTGCACTCCCAGGACCCTGCAATAGATCTTTTAAAACTTGAAAATCCGTACGACTATTGTACGGTTTAAGCTGGTCCACATTAGAGATTGTTTGATGACTTTGGAATAAAAGCTGCTTTTTCGACATCCTCTGGTTTTACTGCAAGTTGAAAATATCCTGACGTCAGGTCTAAAGTGGTCATATATTTAGTCGACCGAATTTTTCCTATAATTTCATCTATTATTGGGAGGGGATATATAGGGTATTTCGTTATGCTATTTAATTTTCGGTAATCAATTGCGAATCTCCATGCATTCGGATCTGCGGGTGGCAATCCATTCTTCTTCCTACATAAAGCTACAGGACTAGCATAAGGGCTGGTACTTCGCGTAATTATCTTATCCTCTAGCATTTTCTTAATGTGTTGCCCGAAAATGTCTTCCTTCACCAGGTCTTATCTAAAAGGTTTTGAACGAACTGGGGGCTGACTACCAGTATCGATACTGTGCGAGACAATCTGGTAGAAGCCAGGTTTATCGCCAAATAACTGAGAAAAGGTTCTTACCAATTCTTGGATTTTTTCTTTTCTTCCTTCTTCGAGGTGACTTAAATTCCCATCCGGGACTGCTCCTTTTTCTTCTTGAATTTTGTCCATCTTGACCTGTAAAGTAGAATCTTTAAAATTAATTTTTGGGCTAGCTGTGCGTAAGAAATCAACACCCAATATGACTGCGGTTAACAAATGTACTACTAAAAAGTTTATTTTCCGCACCTCGTTCTTTGTTTTAACATGCAGCCTCACTTTTCCCAAGCAGACACACTGTTTCCCTTGGGCAGCAATCACCCGTTGCCCCGTTGTCTTAAACAGTCTACAACGACGAAAATGCTTTTTAAAGAAATCCTTAAGACAGGAAGCTGCACTGAGCCTCCGTATCCAGTAGGGCGGTAGTAGGGACGTCCTTTAGTAATATATAGATCTCTGGCAAGGCCAAATTTTGTACCACTACCGTATTCAGTTTGATTTCTGATGGATTTACCATCTCAAACGGTGACCTCGCCCTCCTTTTGGTCACCGTGACTAGTTTAAATTTTCTTTTCAACCCTTGGTCCAGCTGCTTTTTATTTTCCCACGGTTTAGTCTGACCAGCTTTTTTCTTAACTGGCTTTGCTACCTCCATAGGGTATGGTTGTGGCTGAGGGAACTGAAAGGTGGGAGGGATCAACGAGAAATCTTCACTACCTAGCGACATGGTTCGTTATGAACAAGTTCGGGCACCAAATGTAGGGTTTGGTTATTTAATTCAGTGTTCAAAACCTTGAAACCTACAAAAGACTAATAAATGAGTAATTGCTTAAGTGTGTGAACAAACACGTAAGACTTAAGAAGGATTAACTACCCTTTATTTCTCAGAATAAATACAATCAACTCCTAACTCGGAGTATACACAAAGCCTCCACTTGCGCTTGAACTTAAATAATTATGAAATTAAACTGACTAAGCTTAATAAAGATAACTGAAAGGTATAGCCGAAGCTATCAGGATTCTAGGTAGTTGGCCTCTAAATATTAATTAAATCGGTGAAGCCAAACAAGGGCCTAAAGTACGGCCGAGCGTAGTAATATCTAAGAGAGACAAGCCAAAAGGCAAATGCGCGTTAGTCAGGAATTCAGACTAGTGTAGACAATTAAGCTGTTTTTTAGCGGGACACGTGAAAAACCTCTTATGCCCTTGCCGGGATTCCGACCATGAATTTTCCATTTGCTAGCTGTAAGGGGTGCACGTACTCCAGTATTGGTATTACAACCATTGCCTTGACAGAGGAGAGTGATGATGGATTGTTATTGTGACAAAGAATTTCCTTCGACAGCTTTTTCGTTTTTAATTTTTTCCGCGCAGTTTTAACTGTGTATAATACTCCACTGTTTCTGTTTGAAGATAATCATTCATCAACAGTCCTTTCGCATCCCAAAACACGTAACTTAAATTTCACCAATAAAATTTTGCACTACGCTTTTTACTCATAGAAGAAGATGTGCTGTTTTTTTACTTACTCTCTGAATCGTACTCATATTTTATCCATTATCACATATACGTACACAAATTCTTCTGGATCCTTCTGAAACGTTGTCAAAAGTGACTTCGGAACATCTTAAGTATTTAGCTGGCTAAGCTTTTCTCATCATCAAAAGTCTTCATAAAATTGATTATGCCCTGCTAAACGAATATGCTAAATGAAATACTGATAGCCTCTATTACATGCTGACCCTCTCTGTAGTTCTGCCGTCTATCTCCTGATTTTCTTCCCTTTAACCATAATTTCTTCTGCGACTAATTTCAATGGATAACAGAGGGATGGATTATTTTCATAGGTAATTCTTAAAGGGCGAAATTCAGCCGCTTTTTTGTTTACTAAAAATTTAATTTGGTCACGGTCTCTAGGAGTCTCGTGCAAGTCATTTCGACATGTCCTCCAAACATATATAGAGTGTCATACAGCGAACTTCAATTTCACTCATTTTCTGGAATTTGGACTGACACGATTCAGATTTTAGTTATTTTAAAACTTTAAAAAATTAAGATACCAATTTGTCATTAAATTTTATAAAGAGACGTTATGAAAAAATTCCATCTAAAACCTGCTCATTTTTAATCCTCTTTCTATAAACGATTTGACCACCTCTGATAGTTTGTTTTGGTTTGGTTTACGTGATGACGGCAAAGCCTCTAGAGCTGTCTGCTTAAGGGAAGGGATACCTTCGTGGAGGAATTTCTAAGGAAAACTGGCTCATATACACGTTGCACATGGGGAAAACTACAAAAGCGCCCGTGCAGACAGCCCGCTCGCGGGATTCGAACCTAACAACCAGTGTACAGCGACCTTTACCGCTCGGCCGCTGGTGGGTCTCATCTTTGATAGATATTAAAGAAGTGCACACTTGCTCCAAATAGTTCTTATTTTTCGTCTTTGGCCAAGAAAAAAATGTGACCTATGAATTATGCAGAAAATTTAAACTCATCTTCGAAAATCTTTTCAGTTCCTCTTTCTTTCGTTAACCAAATTAGAAAGAATTTTAAAAAACTGCGTAATTTTTTTTATTTGCTATTTTCGTAGAAATGTATTTTTCATTACTTTCTTAGTTCCTTTTAATATATTTTTGGATCTAATTTTTTCACAAAATTGCATCCATATTTATTTAATTAATGCATCAATTAATATTTAATTTTTAAGTGCATTTAATCTATTTACAAAATGCCTATGTATATGGATACTGATAACAATTCCAAATCCCAACTTTTGAAATTCAAGAAAGTTTTAAACAACGTAGTTTCAGATCAAGTACGTTTTCAATGTAACTTTCATACTTCAGAGGAAGCTACTGCACCCAAATCATGTTTAACACGAACTCCAATAGCTAGAAAAAAAGATGCTCAGAAAATAATAACAGTTTTGTACGCTTTATGCTGTAGAATTTATCAATTTTATATTTAAAAAAGAAAAAAATCCGTAAAAATTATTTTTCGAGAAGCCATTACTAGCTTATTAACTTACAAATTGCTGTCAGACCCAAGTCAACTTTATTTCTTTTTCACTCACAAAAATTGTGATACAATAGATTTTAACACTAATAAACACTTATCAAGGAAGTTGTGGATTGAGGAAGCAATCGATTAATTTTTTGAAGTTGCCTAACTTTCGTTTGGTTTTTAGGTTGCTTCTCGGTATTATGTAATCGAAAGATCACCTTCTCTAGAAAAGAAAAATAGAGCGAAAACAAATCAGTGCCTTTGTTTTCCCATGATTGTTCTGCAACGAAAAAAAATAATAAAGAGAAACTTAATGGCACACCGTCATTAGCCCTCTTGCTGATTAAATGGTAATGGAGAACAATTTGCTGAATGAATGCAAATCATCAATTTCTCTCCATAATCAAAACACGTTTTAATTTTTCTTATTACCTTGATCCTCTTTCAACTTCAATTAGATTGCTGAATACACAAAACTAATTTTTAGGGGGGTATACAGAATACAGCGCTCGATATGTATTTCCCAGAAACACTGTACAAAGATCAAGAGTTTGTAACAGTTTCTAAATCATACTTTGATCCAATTTCATGTTCAATCCTGCTTCGAAATATTTTTCAGATTTTTGTTTTGTAATTTCCTACATCACGTAAGTGCTTAGAATGTGAATAAATCAAGCTAATTGTGTGTGAAGTATTACTGAAATATATGTAAAACAGAGGGTGTTTACACATTTTTAAAACAATATCCGGGCTATTTAATTAATGCTTAAAGTGTGATGAGTATTTTTTTAAATGTTGGATCTGATAGCTTTTTTTGGACTATAAGTTTCCGTCGGGATTTCTGCGACAGAGGGCTTTCGGTAAGATTTCCAGCGGTATTGATTTTCGTTTCTCTTCCACTGCTTTCCAGAGTTTGTCAATCGTGGTGTGTTTGCTGTTAGAAAGAGCTCTTTTCAAGAGACTATAGGCATAATCGTTCAAAGGCGAAACTTCAAAGTCTTCTCAGGAATACGCTGAAAACGTATATATGTAATACTTGTATCAGTCTTCATTTTTTCAAGGAACGCAGTGGTATTTTCCGAAGTATGACTTGTTGCTTTGTCTTGATGAAATTTCACTCTTTGAAAGATATTGCAATAAAGAAATATAATTTTTTTCTGTAAATATCGGACGTAAAACTTTCCCTTGATAGCACGTTGAGTTGATTTTAACATTTTTTGTCAGTCTTCTTATTTCTAATCTCCCATTGTAAGAAAATCCTGCGACAATCATAATCTTACTGTAACTTTCTTTGCATTGACAAAACCTGGTTTGTACATTTTGCTCTTCGTTTTCAATAATAAATAGACATTTTTTCTATTGCAGACATTTAGGTGAACCTATGATCAATCAAGGGCCGTAATATATTTACATTTATCTCCTGCTCAAATGTTTTCATACAGGGTTCTACAAATTGTTCTGCTCTGAGCCAGATGCTTCGGCAAAAGCTTTAGAACATTATGTTTATTCTTGATATAGTCTTTGCAACTGATTTCTGCTTAAGTAGATTTTCTTCCGTTACCATTGAATTAACTTTAGAAACATTAGAAACACTACGTACCTTCTTCGGATATTCGTTTGTAGTCTTCATTCTATGTAGAAGTAATGACTGACGATTTTTCACTGTATGATTAATAATGCTGATTATTTTGCAGGTAGAAATTTTAATATCATGAATTTGATAACTTTTCTGAATTATGAAATGACAATATTTCTCTTCGAAAAGCTATCCTTCAATCCACAGTTTGTTTACATGTGACATTTTGAAAGAAGCATTAATTTAAAAATAGCAGACGATACTTCTCATTTCAAATAATAAGCTGTTGTCTTATTCTAAGACATTTGTTTTTTCTTAATTCCTTATCGAAATACACTGGTTATCATAAATTAAGAAAAAATCACAAAAATCACGATTTTTGAAAAAGTTACATGTAGAATTTTATGAAACTTACCCAAAATATACAACATATAGTAAGGTATCAAATAATATAAAAAGACATTACCAGACAATTATGGTAGTATAGAAATTAGCACATGTATAAAATGAACAAATCGAAGCTGTCACTTTGCTATAGGAAAAGTACCTTCAGTATGCAATATGATCGCCTCTAGGTGATGTTTTCCGAGTGCAACGCCACTAATTTGCATATTTCAGTTTTACTCAGCTACTCTTACTTGGCAACATATTCAAATTTTACACTGTTTGGCTTATTTTTAAGGGAGTTGTCGCTATTTTTGTGATTTTTCCTTAATTTATGATAACCAGTGTAATTCTAAAAATGCGTAAATACCCTCTGAAACATACAAGAAGGCCAGAAGTGGTGGGTGGCCATTTTATTGTGGAGGCATCTAATAGGCGGCCACCGTTACCTTCCTATGAAGGGACGGACAGTTTACATCCATACCTTCTCCAGGATTCGAACCCGGGCCCTTTTGTATCGCAGTCAGGCTCCGCTAACTACTATACCATCTGGGCGGCTTGAAAGAAAATGTACCCAGTTTAAGTGAAACCGGTAAAAGGATACTGTACAAGATTTAATTTACGTTTCAATACATGATATATATCGAATCAATAACCACACTTTTCGGAAAGAAATATGAATTTTTTCGAGCAGTACCGCTTGAGAAATATTACATTTTGACGTGATACTTCTTATAGCTCTCAAAAGACTTTTATTCGGACATTTTCTGAAGATATTTTCGAGCGGTAAATCTTACAAAATTAACTGCACCCTCGCCAGAAACTGAATCCGAATCCATATTACATGCGCTGATCACTATACCACAACAGAACATGGGAGTAATGACTTTATTTTTTATATTTCCCCTACACACCAAACCAAATTCATGGTTTGGTTTGTTTGATTATGATGAAAGTTTCCCAAAGCTATCTATCGAAGGGAAGGGATGCCTTCCTGGAGGACTTTCTAAGGAAAACTGGCTTGTATCCACTCTACAAATGGGGAAAACTATGAAAACGCTCATTCGGCTAACCAGTTCACAGGATTTGAACCCGATCCAAGGCAGTGATCAGTTATCATACCCTCCGTTTTAGTTTCGGCACCCACTGTAGAGAAATTATAAGCATATTAGAGTAGACTATACCTTAAAATTCATTACTGCCATTAGTGAGAACTGAAGTGGAGTCTTCCAGTTGCTAACTGAATGATGTCCGCTGAACTACACAGGCATATAGGATGTACGTCTTTATTTTCTTCTATACTGAACTTTAAAGAAACACAAATAGGAGCGGGAAAAAGTCATCGTTCATACTTTCAAATAAGAAAGACTTTTAACAAAGTGCGTAAACCACATTTGGTGTTATTATCGCTTCTAAAAAGTATGCCAAATTTCAAAACGCGCCAATATGTAAATTCAAGTATATCTTAAGAAATTTTGAATAACAAAATTGTAATTTTTTGCAGGTACGCTTAGAAATACATCTACTTTAAAATGACAGTGTAAATTTTATAGGTTATAACTCAAAACGTTTTTCGAAATATTTACAAAAAATTGTTTAAAAATAAAAATTTTGAAAATAAATCAAAAAGAATGGGTGAATTTTATCTGCAATGAACCTAAATTTATATTCAATTAACATGGAGGAAATAAAATTCTGCGAGTTAATTTTTTAAAAATTGCTCGTGCGATTTTTACAAAACTTGGCAATCTGGCCTAATTTGAGTTGTAGAATCGAAAATATGGAAAACAATTGGTATGTTATTTCAGAAAAAGTCCGATTTTGTGTCCAAATACTTACGTTAGAACACTGCTATATATAAATCTAATATATATCCTAAGTCGCACTTTCGAGACATGAAAAACGCAAGTTGAATTTCGTCAGTCGGCCCAATAGAACGGGAGATATAGAACTGTCTTTTTTTTCCCCCCTCTTCTTCCTCGTGGTGTATAATGTAAGTTTCTTTGCTAAATCTTGGTGTGAGTAAAATAAAATAACAAAATAAAATTATTATTTAGATATTGTTTTCCATATTATCAAATAATGACATGTGTTTGGATGTAACACAAATGAAATTCATTATAGTTTGAAATAGTATTAGCTTATTAGGATATAACAGAATTTTTTCAATCCTGTGCTTATTGCTGACATTGCTACGTAGCATCGGTATCCTCTCAAAAATAACTATAGAGTTAATGCAAAAACAATCCTAAATTAAGAAAGGCGAGATATTTTTAACATTAATCAGGCAGCAGAAAATTTACTTCAAATCAAATTCTTTGTGCAAAACACATTTCTTTTAATACTGGCTGTTGTTTTGAGGGAAAATAATAAGCTTTTAGTATTCGCTTCGATGATGCAAACAAATCTGAGCGAACACTTGAATATGTTCGAAGATAAATATACGTATAAGTGTAATTATTTCTATTTCTTTCAGGTATTGTTCAAAGAGAAGGTTGATTAATAATACCAGCTTGTATTATATTTTTCAAATCAGGTTTCAAAATAAACTGCTTTAATTAACGGACTAGACTAAAGCCTCTAACAGCAGCAATTAAAAATTTGCTTTATCGTCAGGTTGAAAATGCTTATTAATGAAGCCAAAAAGTGTGACTTACAGCTCCTGGAGCCCAGGGCTTTTCCCTGCTGGTCAGATATGACCTGAAAGATTTCAGACTTTTCGGCAAAGAAACAGAGCACTGTGGTGTCCGACAAAAGTAGGACAAGTTGGTCTAGTTCCGGTTGTGCTTTCGCCACTTTAAAGCAGAATAGTCCCCTTAGGTGGAACGAGAACTTTCGATTTCATCAACGTGTAGGAATTCATATACTAAGGTCGAGAGGCGACCGGAAGAAGTTACTTCCTGCTTGCTACTTTTCAATAAGGTTCTAAGGGGGGGACAGTAATCAGGTAACACCCACTTTCTGTTTTACTCTTCGATATGGATTAAAGGGCGGAGGTGGCATGTTTTTTAGACTATATAAGGGGCACTTTTCTCAAAAATGAGCATCAGTCAAACTTATTTATTCGTACAACACAGTTTAGAGACGAAGATTGTATAAAAAACATGAAAGCTTTGGTAAGCATTTTCAATTTTCAATTTATATTTTAATATTCAGTTTGAAAAAACGAAGTAAATATTACAAGAAGTAACTCGTTTATCATTGATATTGAATATATTATTTATATTTACATACTTTTGTTAAAAGAAATTTCATTTGAAATTAGAATGTTTTTAGCTAACATAAAATTAGCCTGGTAAGTATAAAAATCTAACTCAAAAATCTTTTCTAGATGTTATTTACTAATAATTCTTTCCATTGAACAAAATGCTAAAGCCTTTACAGCATTAAAAGGAAAATTATCCGTTTTCTTAGCGCACCATTATTTAAGATCACTTTCGTGTCCGGAAAAAAAATTAACTATATTTTCTAATAAGTGATAAGCAGTTTCCCTAGTTTCAAAGTAAATACGTCTTAAGCAACATAGCGGTGATTAAAATTCGTATGATCAACAATAAAAGTTTGAATAGTCAGTAAGATGCTTCAAAAAATGTATGAAATCCTTACAAAAGGAGTCTGACACGGATTAGGAAGAAACCGAGATGAAAGAAATCCTCAGGTACTCGGATGGGTTCTTATTTTTGTGCACAAGAGCACGAAGTAATCATATATGCAATCACTTTAAGCCAGAGACGCCACATACTAAAAACATCGTCTTATAATCCTTATAAAAAGGAACAAAAAGTGTATAGATGGGGGGGCATTAAATCCCTTACATTAACAAACTGAAATCTAGCAACAAAGTGAGCAAGAAAGAAGCATATGATGAAAGCATGAATGAAAGAAGTTATAACACTACGGTTTTCTGTTACTAGAGCATGATTCCCTTTAAAAAAAAAAGAAGCAGAATTTTGGGACTTTTTAATAAACTATTAAAACGTAATTGCACAGGATTTCATCGCATTCATTCAAAACTTTAAAAACTCATCTGTAAAGAAAATCTCACTTCTAAAATACTTCCCTTCAACGATTAAAAATGTTACTTTACATCGAGTGGCACACAAATATATTATGTTTCCACCTCTCTACTTCTCTGTAAAATTTATGAAATAATGCATAGTTCGTATATTTCTTTTCCGCTAACACTTTTATCTTAACTTAAGGAAGCAATTAATTTTAGTTTGAAATCAACTGAACAGATAATTTAAGAGAAAATAAAAATGCCAGGTAGAAATCAATAAAATGGATTTAGTATCGTAAACAAAGCGTGACAGCATTTGCAAGAAAAATTTTACTTTTAGTTTCCTCAGATGTTATCACTCATTGATCTTAACTTCTTTGTCAAATTTAAAATAACTTTTAAGAAACTTCCAGTTTTATTAATTTTAATGCAAAATTCCTAGTCATTCCTTTGTGAAATGCATTAGATTTTTTTGGGGGGGAATAACTCTTAATGATATAATCTCAATGTTAACTAAAGGAATTTAAATTAACTTTCCAAAAACTCTAGGATATTTTGCTGACCTATATTTTTCTTTTAACTGTAAATTTAGCTACAACGCAAGAAACTACAAGAAAATTTCTCAAAAAAAAAATTAAAGTTTTCAAATGGATATGTTTTATGCTGTGAAACAAATAAAGAGTTGCTTAAATGCAACTTAAAAACAAGTTTTTAGTGGAGTTACAAAGGTATGTCATGCTTATTGCTACGAAAAATTACTCATTATTACTATCTATCTGCTGAAGTCACGAGCATAAAATACTTCTAGTTAAATATGGCCCACCAAAGGCCAAGCGGTAAAGTTGCTGAACACTGGTAGTTCGAGCCGAGGTTCGAATTCCAGTGAACGGGCTGACCTCGTGAGCGTTTTCTTGTTTTTCCCCATGTGTAACGTGCATACGAGCCAGGTTCCGTCAGGAAGTCTTCCAAGAAGGCATCCCTCCCTTCAGCCCTCGTGTGCTTTGCCATAATCAAATAAACCAAAACAAACTAATCTTCCAATTAAATAAATCCAATCCTATTCCAAGAATGAGAAAACTTTACATTGAGAAACCTCATGTGCATTTTAAAATGTTGCAAAAACAATGCAACTCCAATGAGAAATTTGAATACTGAAATATTTTTCTTGCATTTTACAATTTAAAGATTGATATTTAGTCGTGAAGTGAAAAATTATACATCGCGCAATATTTGTATTTTCTTCTTTTAAAAAGATATCTGCAACAACTGTAATTCAGCCATCTATAAAAAAATAATTTTATTAAATGTAATTCTTCCTTCCAAATTAATAAAGCAGAAAATATCTCTAGTTTATAAAATGTATCGTAAAAATGCAACGTACATTGAAAAAGACGCAATTCCGTCCTCACTGTACGTCAAGAACAGACAGCCGAGAAATAACCAAAATTAACATTTTAAAAGCATCAATTCAAATCATAATTCTTCGTTATATTTATTTCTCTTTCTTAACATTCCCACCCTTGTAAAATGAAGACGAGAATGAAATATCTTTGCAAAGCTATTTATTTTACTTCCCTTTAGCTACTTAAAAGATTAGAAGTTCTTTGCTAGTACGTCTTCCATCTAGTATAGGAAGTTACTGTATATAATTATGAGCGATGACAGAATCTTTAAACAACCCTATGTGCTGTCACTAAACGCATTTCAGATGAATCATGGCATACGCTCAGCAACAAATATTAGTATTTAAGAAAAATTATGTGTTATCCTTAATATTTTCTAACTATTTTTTTTTCAGTTCTCATTGTAATGCGTTTGTTAGCCATCTTTTGAAAATAATAAAATAATGTGAATTAAAAAATAGTAAATTTGTCGTTAAAGGTATCGGCCCTCGCTTTGCTCCTTGTAATTGCAACCGTGACGTCTGGCGGCGAATATCATGGTGGCTGGTATGAAGAACCAAAGGTTATCAAAATCGTCAAGCCTGTTCATGTCATAAAAGTCATCAAACATGTTCCACCTCCTGTTCCGGTCATTAAATACATCAAACTCTTCCACAGCACACATGTAGGACATCCATATGGTCATCATGGCTGGTGAAACTGAAAATAAATCAGCGAAGTTTAAAAGTAAGTTCTCAATCAGTTTTCGCAAGATTGAGATAAATTAACCAATCATTTCTTTGTTGTAACCATAACATGTAGTAATATGATATGTATAACCCATAATATGCAGTGGCAGTAAATATCGTTACTTTGCCTAGTTTGTAGAATGAATCTATGTAGCAGATGCTTAAGGAAACATTTTAAACATACTGTAGCAAATTAGACTGCAAAAGAAAATCCATTCTGATATAAAAAGAAAGAAAGAACAATCAATAATTATACTTCATACAAAAATGAATCAGCTGAAGTATCAAAATGTTCACCAGCGGGCCTAGCGGAAAAAGCCATTGAACACTGGCAGTTTGGACTGGGGTTTAAGTCCCGACGAACGGGCTGGCCGCATGGATGTTTTCGTGGTTTTTCCCGTGTTCCTTTGCACGCCTTTCCAAACCATAGAGTGAAGTGGATTCTAGTACAGCGGGGAGCGTGGAACTGCACCTGTCTAACTGAGCAGTATGACGGCAGAGTACTGGTGTCCCTGTTACCTGATACCTAGTTTTTCCTATGTGTAAAGTGGATACGAGCCAGTTTTCCCTTAAAATGTCCTCCATGGTGCATCCCTCCCTTTCCGTATAATGCCTAATGGCAGAGCACGTAATTAATTAAAAAAAGTATCGAAATTTTTTTCTAATATTTAGTGATAATATTAGTGCATGATAATTAAGTATTGCTAATATTATCATTTTCCAAATTAATGTATTTATATCTGTGACAGCAATATACAGAATTTCATACACGAGGAAATTCGAAACTATTTTCTTTTTATTTTATTAAATGTAAAAACTGATTTTGTAATGCATATTAGAGTTTTTTCAATGTGATACTATCAATTGCTCGTAATACTAAAAGCATAAAAAGAAAATATCTCTAAATTTTGACATAACTCTTAACCGTTTACTGGCATGAAGCTTGCTTAGTGAAGGTTTTTTCATTGAAAAACTGGGTAAAACATGCACTGAAATCTAAATAACGAAAAAATTCTGTGCAGTTAGCCTGTTTCATTGGAATCAATTCGAAGTTGAAATGGCCATTAACAGCAATTCAGGCTCACGTCGAGGACAATTAGAATCACTATCCACAAGCTACGAGTCAGAAAACGTGAAGATTCATCATTCTCATGTTTAAAAAGCTGTGAGCAGTTTTAAAGTGGATGGGCTTAATTAATTACGACAAAGTAGAATATTTGTCCACATGCTGTGACAGTCAGAAAACGAGAAGTTTAATCAATTCTCATCTTTAAAAAATTGTGGGCTATTTTAGAGTGGACAGTCTTAATTAATTAGAACAAAGTAGAATGTCTGTACACATGCTGTAACAATCGAGAAATGTAAACATTCATCATTCTCATCTTTAAAAAACTGTGGGCTATTTTAGAGTGGATGGGCTTAATTAATTACGACAAAGCATAAAAGTGCATAGTTTGGAGATTTTGCCTAACTTCTGTTGTTCTGTATACAAGCATGTACAACATGCACAAGCAGATTAAAAAATTCACTTATAATAATTAAAAATTTAGTGCTAAAAGTGATTTTTTATCAAATAATTGATGATGACAATTTGTGCTGATATATTGCTTTTGATGTTTTGGATTATGTCGTGATTGTAAAATGAGTCGTACTCAAAGCGTGTAACTGAAGCATTCTTAGCCATCGAAAAACATTTGATATGCATTTTGTGAAAAGAAATAGCTTCTCTTCTTTCACACAGTAATTCGGGCTTTTATGAAACCTGCTTGTTAAGTAATGTTTTATGTACCTCCGTAATAAGTGCTTGCTTAATTACCTAGTGTTCTCAGCATAAAAGAAACATAAGTTATTATTGTAGAACTGTACTTTTAATAAAAAATTATATTACAGAAAGGTTCCTAGTCGTATATTTTTTCCAGAAACCCTATGTTAAGGTAATGATTTTATTACATCTATTTTTTTTCCATTATTCAAACATCTGAGACTGAACGTTAGAAAATAAGCTTTATGAAAAGGTAAGTAAAAGCTTTTATTGTCTTAATATCTTACATGATGTAGTTAAAAGGAATGCTACAAAACTTTTACTGGTAAGTACTAACTTTAAAACGTGCTACTTACTGTTTAACAGCTGATTTAATAGAATAAAAATTACATTATTAGAATAAATAACGAGTTAAAGAAAGAAATAATGAAGGAGAATATTCTTTAAATTAGCATTCTTCTAAAGGAAACAGTTAACCTTTCAAAAAAGGAAAAGCTAACTAAACATATTTCTACCCTCCTTACTTTCCCTTTAGAAAACAGTTTTGATTCTTCCTCATTCCCCTTACAAGAAAATAATTCTTCTCTGTTTCTCTTTTTATAACAGTAAAAGATTAGAAAAGAATAAAATTAATATTTTTCTTTTTCAGCCTAAAAAAAAAAGGCAACGGAATATTTTATAGAAATTTATGGCAAAATTTTCCCTTTTTTTCATACTCCTTTCTAATTTTCCCATTTTAAAATAAAATTCCGATTTCTTATTTATTACGTATCTACTGTCTTTTATCACAACCATAAAATAATAATTTTATTGTTTCATGCTGACATATAATCCATCTCTTTTTTGCTTCTTCTAAACTTATATTTCTTAGCTTCAAGTTGCTCTCAACTTTTTTCGAAGTCCATCCAGACAAGATTCTGCGATTACGTAGCGCCAGAAGATAGTTTGCTGTTTCTAAGCAATATATATACATATAGGGCTGGATTAACCATTGAGCAATATAAGTACGTGCTTAGGGCATCAAGGAAAGGGAGCACCACAAAAAAAAAGTCCTTAAGAATTCAAGAAATATATATATATATTATAATGTGATGATAAGTCATTTTGATGATATTACAGTATTTTGATATTACAGTCCAAATTTCGATGAGCATAGAAGGAAGAATTAGCTTGCCGTCGTCGTAGCTGAGCGAGAAGGCTTATAGATGAAGATAACAAAACATGAACGTTAAGAATTTCTGGTCTTTATTTTCATACATATAAAATCATCTGCATAGATGTTTATCCAGTCATAATGAAATCCAATACATTTCTATGATTCACTCATAATGGAAAGCGATAAATTGCTATTTACATCGATTCTTAAAATTAAGACGCAGGTACTTCAGAGGGGGAAGCAAAGCGAGTATTAGCAAGGTGGAAGCTAGCAGAAGGGAATGACGTAATTAGCTCACCTGAGTATGTGCGATTCCTGAGACAGCTATGATTGGTTAATATTAGTTTTGGTTTGCACTTTTCAAGCAGCGTTACGTAACGTCGAAAGATCTCGAATTCGGAAGAAATGATGAATTAAGGGGAAGATCACCAAATTTAGAATGTTAAGATCGCCAATTAGTTTTTAATGCAGCTATCGTATTTTCTTACATCTTACATATATATATATATATATGGCTGGATTAACCATTAAGCAATATATGTACGTGCTTGGGGCATCAAGGAAAGGGGGCACCACAAAAAGGTCCTTAAATATTCCAGAAAGGGGGCACCAAAAATTTTTTTATTGCCAGTTTTACATGGTGCAGATAAACTTAAACCGAGAATGCATGGTGCAGATAAACTTAAACCGAGGAAAAAAACTGGCATAAAGCATAAACATATGGTGCTGGCACCAAAATCTTTTAAGTGCTCAGGGCCTCTAATAGTCTCCGACTCTGTATATAGAGATAAATAGATATGTGTAAGATAAAAAATATGTAAATCAAAATTGTAATTTAGAATAGCAATAGCTTCTTAATCTCCACTATTCTAAAAATAGAAATGACGTTTTCTGCCCTGCCTAACGCTGATGGCATAACATAATCGGAACTTGAACTCAAAATTTCGAGAACTAAAATTTCCTCTTAATACGCAACTTAAACCGCAGCCTTTCTCTCAATAGGCTCCCAAATTGGATAATTGCGCACATTTTGCTTCTAGCTCTCTTACCGTTAAGACGCTACTACGCTCGCTGACGTGTCCCTTAGCCTCTCCTAGCTATTGTCCATTGTTCTAAAGATATAATCTATATATGATTGTGGGGTGCATACCGCACCCACAATGATTATGTGCAATGAAAAAGATTATGTGTCCTAAGAATTAAATACTAAGGAATAAAATTATACCTGGAATGTACGACTAAGCCTGTCTTCGACTGTCATCTTTCTAACTATGCAATAAAGCATTTCCAAGTTATTATAAAGCAAAAAAAACAGTGCTACTCCGTTGTAGCTTTCCGTTGCATATATCAGTAAAGGTATTAAGTAAGAAATTTAGAACTACTTTTTCACAAAGACGAAAATTATTGAAATTCATAATTATTAAATTTCGAAATTTATTAACTATGAATTTGAATTTTTCGTCTTTATGAAAAAGTAGGTCTAAATTTCGTACTTGTCTTTACTGATATTTTTTCAGCAGCTTAATGTGCGAAAATGCTAGACATGTTTATATTAGGCATTATTATATATATATACACTCACGTTTGTGAAAATTGCAACACCATGAAGGACTTACGCGAGTGAGCTGAAATTTTCAGGAAATGCAAAGTAGCGCATGATATGCAAATGATTAGAATTGCAAATCCGTAGCGCATGCGTATGCTGAGCAGTGACCTCTGAACGGCTGATGGATCCGAATAAATAGACGGCTGTAGCGAGGCGTGTATGGTTATCGGTGGTTATCTGCTAGTGGTAAACGTTAACTCAATCTGTACTTATGCCTCGTCGACGAAAGAGAGCGAGATTTGAACAACTTACAGAGTTTGAACGAGGGAGAATCATCGGCCTTCGTGAAGCTGGATTGTCGTATCGTGCAGTAGCCTCTCGTGTGCAGCGTAACAGCAGCACAGTGATGCGCGTTTGGAAGCAGTGGA